>ML313269.1:0-81466 GCA_005239505.1 Nicotiana paniculata
TAACTCGATAGAATACAGTATCGAGTGCCAGTCATGCCTCCCCTAGTTTGGGGCGTGACAGTTGGGGACCGTATTAAAACCACATACAGGTAACATAATAAGGCAATCTATTAGAATTGTGAAATTGACTAACAAAGAAGTTGAATATGAAGCTAGCATTGTAGGTTTAGAACTGGCTAAGAGCCTAGGGGCTGAGGTGATCGAAGCCAAGTGTGACTCCCTCCTCGCCGTTAACCAAGTCAACGAGACGTTTGATGTAAAAGAGGACCGGAGGTGGAGATACTTAGATAAGTTGCAAGTGACCTTACACCAATTCAAGGAATGGACCCTACAGCATGTACCTCGTGATCAAAATAACGAGGCTGATGCATTGGCTAGGGTCATCAGTCGACTCCGATGAACTCAATTCCGGAGCAGTAGTGCAATTGATGAACTCAGTGATAGAGGAAGGTCACGCTTAGGTAAACTAAACAAGTTTGACTTGGGATTGGAGAAACAAATACATAGACTACCCTTCAGAAAGGGAAATTGTCGTCGGGTCCCAAGGAATCAAGGGGCCTACATACTAAGGCTGCCAGGTTTGTCTTGGTTGGTGGAAGATTATATCGTGGATTGTTTTTTGGACTGTTAGCGAGCTGCTTGGGTCTAGGAGAGACAACCTATGTGATGAGAAGTACGGGAAACCATTCGGGAGCAGAGTCTTTGGTTCGTAAATTGATCAGAGCCGGTTATTACTGGAACGAGATGGAAAAAGATGTGAAATACTTCATTCAAAACTGTAACAAATGCTAGAGGCACGCCCCAATGATTTACGAATCGGGGAGATACTTCACCCGGTCCTCTCCCCCTGGCCGTTCATGAAATGGGGGATGGACATTTTCGATCCCTTGTCGTGGGCACCCGGAAAAGCCCAATACGTATATTACCTATGAACGATTATTTCTCCAAGTGGGTCGAAGCACATGCATTTGAGAAGGTTAGGAAAAAAGAGGTCACTAACTTCATCTGGGATCATATAATATGTTTGTTTGTGATATCAAAAAAAATCACTTGCGACAACGAGAGGTCATTGGCGGCAAGGTTCTAAGTTGTTTGAAGATCGCAAAATCATAAATATTTTGTCAATGCCCTACCACCCAAGTGGGAACGATCAACTGGTAGAAGAAAAGATTGACGAACTCAAAGGGGAAATGGAAAGAAATTTTGCCCGAGGTCTTATGGGCATATTGAATGACTTCGAAGTTTAGAACCGGTGAAACATTGTCCTCTCTAGTCTACGGCGCGAAAGCCCTAATTCTGGTAGAGGTAGGAGAATCGAGCCTAAGGTTTCAATACATAATGAAGATGCCAAACGATGAGGCCAAGGCCACAAGCTTAAATTTAGTCCGGTTAGCGACCCAACAACAATGAATAGGGAGAGACTACAACAGAAGGGCAAGCCTTTTACACTACCAAGTCGGGGACTTGGTATTGATAATAGTTCCACTGCATATAAACCCAAATGGCGGGAAACTAGTCCTGAACAAGGAAGGACCGTATAGATTCACCGGTATAACCGATAAAGGCTCGTACCTGCTCGAGTCCAGTAACGGTGAGAAACTACCCAACAACTGGAATGTGGCACACTTAAGGGTATGTAGACAATCTTCTATGTGGTTTATTGTGCTTTAGTTAAACTCGTGCAGCTACTCAGTTGAAGTCAAGTCCGAGGATTAATTCTAAAAGCATGCTACCTTAGTTTTGAAGACCAGCCTAAATCCGGTGACTACGGATCACCCGTATTAGACCAATAGTATTCAAGCCCTCACAAATTCAGTCTTGAATTCTAGGGGGCCATCACACCCTGAATCAATGCTCTGAGTTCGAAAATTTAGAAGACATTTTTTTCGATATTGAAAGCCAAGGCTTGAATATTAGAATTGATTGTAATGGTCAAATGGTCGAACAAACCGTTCTCGTATAGCTCATTCTCGCCATGGCAGATAGATTTTGTACCCTCGATTATGTACACTACGTTCAAAATAAAAAAAAAAGTTTAACTTCTATGTCTTATCAGTTCACACTTGCACCAGAAATATTATCGTTAAGTTACTTAGAGTGAATATTGGGTTCCAAATCGTTAAACTACGGCCCTCACCGAACCGGAGACTGCTACCCAACAATAAGATCAGGAAATTCGGGTTACGAAATCCCGGAGGCACCGAGCATACTAGGCAGGGCTCGAACACAAAAGGCTACATCCAACTTAAATGACTTGGAGACGTCCGAGTCCGTACGTAAAAAGTAAGGTCCTTATACGTTTTTAATCTAGGAAAAAAACATCAGACCTGGCCATGAAAAGAGCCACCTTCGGTAAAGAATAATCGTGTCCTGTTAAAATGTCCAAATATTTTAACAAAGACTTTGTTTTTTATCTGATCCTACGAAGTTAAAGCAACTCGGAGCTATTACTTAACCAAACCCTCATCCGGGCTTTGGGGGAACAAACAGTCTAAGTTATGTTAAATTCTATGTTAAGGCATCAATGGCATATTTTGAAGACTAAAACACAAGTTATAAGTCTCGAACATAAGCAAATACTGAAAAATAAAGGACATAAAATAGCCGAAGAGAAATTTTTTATATATATGTACCAAACGGTATTAGGGTTGTTCAAAATCGAACCGAAACCGTTAACCGAATCGAACCGATGGTTTATTGGCTTATTGATATCGGATTATCGGGATAATGGATGGTGAACGGATTGAGATTTTATAATTAACGGTTTAATGGTTTGGGGACGGATTACTCAATTTTCTTATCGGGTAAACCGTTAACCCGTTAAGAATTTTTACACGTTTACCCCTATGTATATAAACTACTGTTAAAACACTATGGCAGTTGACTCTACTCTCTAGCAATAAATTCTACTGTGATAGTTTTGTCGGCATTATCAAGGCCTAAAAACAACCTTCTTAGCCTCTTTCTGCCACAGACCAAGTGATGCAAGAACTCTGTAGAACTAATCAACCAAGAACATTCTTTTCAAATTGATTTTGATTAACTACAAACCCTAAGATACATATTTAAGAAAAGAGACAAAGGTATCGCAATCTCTCGATGGATTCAAGGGAGAATCTTTCCTCGAAACGGTAATATTTATCGCTAGAGAGTAGAGTCAAGGTAGACTTTTTATTTTTATTCTTCACCTGTTTGGTATTGATATAGTTCAAAAGTTTTCTATTTAGTTTAGCTGATAAACCGTCTGATAACCACCCGATAATCATTAACCTGATATCAATCTGCCCATTGTCTTATTGGATGATCCACCCGATCCTCCCGATAAGCACCCCTAAACAGTATTTACAAAGGCGCCACAAAACGCCCCAAAATACAAAAATATGTAGCTACAAAGAAAAAACAAAAATAAAAGGCATTTCCTGCCTAGTCCTCGTTGGAACCTGAATCACTGCCCGAATCCTCGGGCTGGTGTCTCTCTCTGGCCTCGGCCTCTTTGCCTCTGTGATCAGTCACTAGATCGAACTTCCCGGGCATAAATCTCCTCAAGGGTCTCCCTCCGTGACAACCACTCCACATACGAGGCTTTATAACTTGGGCCTTGAGCACCGCCACATCGTTCTTATATTTGGATAGCATGTCACTTCAGAGGCCTCATTCAAAGTCGCTTCCTACTTGGACTTAGCGCAGTGTATTCTTGTCCGAGAGCATCCCGTTCCGTGACGGCCGAGTCTAGTTGTGTTCGGAGCTCGTCATTCAGCCAAGATCATTTGTCGTCTTTATCGATGTGAAGTCCTCTTTGGTGGCATCCCGCTGCGAGTCCAACAGATCTATTTTGTTCCTCAACTCCTCGGTTGAGGCTTTGACCTCGGTTGAGTCCAACTTCTCTTGGACCTGCGGGGTTGTGGCGTTAACAGTAGCACATAGCCTCTTGTTATTAATCTCAAACCTTTTTTACCAGAAGGAGTGTTCATGTTTCACCTTCTAGGGCTCATTTTGAGCTCTTTCCATCTTGGCTTGGAGGATGGAGTGGTCCTTGAGGGTCTCATCTTTCTGCTCACTAAGAGGTTTGTACATGTCTTTCTACCGGGCCTGCTCCTTGAGCTCAAACTCAAGATGACCCACCTCCGTCCGAGATTGGAGGAAGCTCTCATGATGAAGCACTGAGGCCTGAGGAATAGAAATACCAAAATCATTAAAGTATGCTAAAACTCTTTAAAGATATATAAGGAAAGGGAAACATACCCTATTCAGTACCTGTTGTGCCTCGTTGAAAAGGCCCGGCGCATCTACTTCATTCATCTTCGCTTGATCCTCTCTGGTTACTAAGCAATGAAGGTAGATGTTCATTCCCACCGGCCCATATAGCACCCTGGTATCCACTGATATCGTAAACATGACTGTTCTCTTACAGTCAGGATCCACGCTCGAGGCAGGGAACTACTTCACAAGCTTTGGGCTTAAGCTCGGCCCACCTGACCTTGGCAGGCGGGGAACTACTTCACAAACTTTGGGCTTAAGC
Source organism: Nicotiana paniculata (assembly GCA_005239505.1). Lineage (NCBI taxonomy): Eukaryota > Viridiplantae > Streptophyta > Magnoliopsida > Solanales > Solanaceae > Nicotiana > Nicotiana paniculata. Next base: position 4,520 of record ML313269.1, read on the forward strand.
TCGTCCCACCTATTCAGTACCTGTTGTGCCTCGTTGAAAAGGCTCGACACATCTACTTTGTTCATCTTCACTTGATCCTCTTCGGTTACCAAGCAACAAAGGTAGCTGTCCATGCCCACCGGCCCAGATAGCACCCAGGTGGCTGGTATCGTAAGCATGACCGTTCTCTTACGATCAGGATCTGCGCTCGGAGTGGGGAACTACTTCACAAGCTTTGGGCTTAAGCTTGGCCCACCTGAACCTGGCAGCACGTCCTTTCTCGAGCTCTCCAGGTGGCCAAAGTTGGAGTAATCCACCAGCGCACCGACATCCATGCTTTCAAAGAATAGGTTAAGCTCCTCATTTGTCACTCATGATGCCTGAGTCAGCTTTTCTCCAACGGCTCGGGCCTCTTCAAAAAGAGACTTTGTGTAAGATGGTGACTCTGGAATGTAGATGACGTTGGCGGCTTCTCTCGAAACTAGAGTAACTTCTCGAGAGGCACGATTTTTTCCTCAGCCTCCCAAACTGAAGAGGGTTCCGCCTTACGGTCACCTCTCTCCGGTGTCGTACGCTCTTCTGCAGCGATCACCGGCTCATAGCCGAAAAACTCCATATCATTATCTTTAGGGTAGTCCTGACCCGATATAGAGAATCAAGGTTCGTACCTTGGCCCGAGTACTCCTCGTGGTGCTCTTTCAGACCCTGGCCGCGTTTTCTTGGCTTCGGATGGAGCATCCGAGGATCCAAAAAACCCCATATTTTTTCCCTTTTTATCCTCTTTCTTCACAGCGGCCTCGGCGGAAGGCTCTCCCAAGGCGGAGGGTTTTGCAGATGGGGACGAGACCTCATCCTCGTCCACTGCCGAAAGCTCGATGGTTTTGGGAAAACATGTGAAAGGAAGAGAGGAACTTAGTCAAAATGATAGTGGAATGAAAAAGGAAGTTCAATTAGTAGAAGAAGGATACTCGCCATGGGAATGGGCCTCCCATTTTCCATTTTGAAGTTTGTGCCACTCACGTTCGGAGTATGTCAATTATTTACACCTCGACCCACTCCTTGAAGTATGGGACTTCACTGGGGACTCAGGCAACCGCTGCACAATGGGAAAGCCGGGCTATGAGAAAAAAGAATAAATTCGAGTACGTGTTAGGTTCCACTTATCAGGGAACGACAGTACTCGGAGCAGATGAGATCTTCGATCTTCACCTGAACGAATCTCCCCTGCCAGCCTTGATCCCTGTCCTCGCAATGCTCGACTGGATATGAGGATTTGAAGATAGGCATGAATATTTGAAGGTCTAACTTGAAGATTCAAAGACGAAATATGAAGATTTGAAGATTGGAGATGAAGAAATGAAGATGTGAAGAACAATATGTGAAGATTTGAAGGAATTATGAGCAAGTAAAAGAGTTCGGGGGTAACTTGAGAAGATTTGAAATCGAAAAATAAAAAGTGGAAAAAAGGGAACCGAAGCTTTCATAGGAGAGAAATAATTAATGTGTGACGTTTCGCCATTCGAGGATGGTCAATCAGCGACTGACACATGTCCGAAGTCAGAATGACGCGATTAATGGGACGTTTCGCTGACTCGTCAACCCGTTTGAAGCGTACGAGGGAAGGAACAAAGGTCAGTTAGTCATTTCTCGTGGTTTCGATAAATCTTCTCTGTGCGCCGGTAAATCGGGGACAAAGTTACCCTCGATTTTCTGGTAAAGAAACGAGAGGAAAGTAGATCTGACATGGCCTCGTGTAAAGCCTAGGGATTCCATGTCTCGGAGCCGGGGGAAGACGAATAGTGCACCCGGCCGAGGCTAAGGGAAAAGGCGGTTAGACAAGATAAACAAGGGTTTCCGAAATATCCGCCCTCGACCAGATATTACGGCGCGAATCTCGCCCGATATCAATTGCGTTCAATATTTACCGGAAGGAAAAGATTTTTTACCTCACTAGTGCATATCACCCAACCATAACAATTACCTACTACTGTTGGTTAAGCTCATTCTCTCTTGAATTGAAAATTTTGAAACTCATTCTCCACCAAAACTCTTGTTTAATTAGCTCACAATATTTTCTCTTTCCATTTTGAGTTGAAATTTCACGTCTGTTCACCACCAGGTCATATATCAATTTGATAATATATACCTGAATAACAGTAAAAAATTTGTATACTTGATTAAGACTCAAAACCTCCTCCTGAAATATATTTACATAATACTTCATGTTTAACATTTTTTTTACAACAACAGCAAGTAGCCGGCTTCAACTTATAATCTTATTTATTTTGGTGCAAAAATGATATTATACTACAAGTGCCACCTGAAAAATCTCAATTTGTACAAACTAACTCACCAAAATATATTGCTCAAGGGGCTATTGGTCTCATTCAAAAGGTGCAGGGGTAATTATTTTTTTAACAATTAAACGTTATGGAGGTTAAGTGAATTTTACTCCTAATTATATTCTCTAGCTCACCGGAAAATGAAGGCTTAAGGGGGTTTTCGTTTCCATTCAAAAGATGAGAAGGGTATAGTTTACCAACCCTTAAAGTTTAAAGGTGGTTTAATGAAATTTACTGCAGTTTTTATTCTGCATCTTGTGTTGATTCAAATTTCCCAAATAACTCACAAAATTGTATATGATACGTTTACTTGTTTGTACAATAGATCCTCGCTAAGTCAACAAATATGGAAAAGTAATTGTTTGGCTCATGTCGGATATGTTGGTGATAATCAGTTTATTAACTCAACTCATTTTAAATCATCTCAAATGTGAGCTAATCCCCTGGGAATGGGCATCTGGTTTTGCAAAACAAGAAAAGAAATTGTTTGTATCTATCTTCTTTTCAGTAACAACTCCTATAATAGTCATCTATCCCACAAACCTCAATTGAGTTCAGAATATTCCAAAAGCAAATACTGATTGAAACAGAAAAAAGTAATCAAGAATTATATATATTACTTCACCATATTACGTAATCCCATATACAAAAAGCAAACTAGAACCAACTGAATTCCAATAAAAATTACCAAAAGCTCGAGCTTTTAATGCCTCAGTACAGCAAACAGAGAGAGGAACAAAGAAGTTCCAACCAAAGAACCAGAAACTGGCAATGAGAATCCCGCTCCGGCGTCGGGCGACAGAGCCGGTGCAAGACTAGGCTCCTGCTCTGAGACAGCAACGGTGGCGAGAACAACGACGAGCACGAAAACTTTGATAATGCTAATGGACGCCATTGACGAAAGAGAGTTAACTGAGATTAATCTGCAAAAGGCGAAAACTGGGATTTGGGTATTTGAGTGTGGAAATGGGGAGATGAGGAAGAGAGTATTTATAGCAGTAAGGCAATAATTGATTTGTTCATTAAACAGCTCAGTTTTTTGGAGAGGACAACGGATGCGGCTGAAGTGAACTGACTTGTCGGCCGTTGGAGAGACGTTGTGATATCCGGCCGTTGAGTTTGAATTTATTGGTCCCATACATAATTTGTATATAAACTTTTTTGTTTTTTGAATAATATATATTTTCACTTTATTTTTAACTATTAAGGTTAAATTATTTTGTTTGATGTAGATATGGAGTATTTAATAGGATAAAAGAGAAAGGACAATTAACATGTATATACAACTATACCCGCTAGCAGAATTTTAGCAAAGATTTAGAGTTAGCAATTGAAGCCTGCCAAATCACACAAACGGTGGCCAAAGGTGGAAGAAAAAGGCTTCTATTGATTAACAAGAATATATATACAAGTCAAATAGTAAACTCTATTCCTAACAAATATGAAAAACTAGTCCTAACAAATATGAAAAACTAGTAATAAATATGAAAAAGTAAAATAAGAAAAATCCTCTAGTCCTAAACATACACAAATATATACACACATACACACGCTTCTTTAAAACCCTTCCTCAAGTTGGCGCATGTGGATTACAAATGCCCAACTTGCGCAAGAGAGAACTATACTGAGATTTTCGTAATGCCTTCATAAAGATATATGCCAATTGTTCATATGAAGGCACAAAGCTAGTATGAATATTGTCATTGTCAATCTCGTCACGAATAAAATGACAATCCACTTCAATGTGCTTGGTCCTTTCATAAAAGAATAGATTCTTTGCTATGTGCACTGTTACTTGATTGTCACAATAAAGATGAATAAGGGAAGTACAAATCACTCCCAAACTAAATAAAATTTCCTTCAAATATTTCACCTTACAGATTGTCATTTTCGTAGAACGATATTCAACCTTTACAGAATATCGAGAGACAATATGTTGCTTCTTAGTCTTCCAAGATATGGGTGAGTCACCCAACGAGATAAACCAACCTATGAGTGAGCGTCGAGTCAAGGGATAACCACCCTAATAGGCATCACACTATCCATAGAGATGTAGATCACATTTGCTTTTCAATAAAATACCTTTTCCCGGTTTCCCTTATAAGTAGCAAACAACCCATAAAGTTGCATCCCAATGCTCCCATTTTGGTTGCTGAATGGACGGAGATAAAATATAAACATTATAGGATAGTTCCGATCGAGTGAAGCATAGATAAATTAGTCGACCTATCAAACGGTGATAGCGCTCAGGGTCATCAAGCGCCCGTCCACCCGCCAATGCTAGCTGATGATTCTGTTCCAAAGGCATTCCCATAGGATTAGCACCTAATTTAACCCTACCTTTGAGATAGTATCCAAGGTATATTTTCATTGGCTCAGGAAGATGCCTTCCGAATTTCTGGAGACTTCTACTCCTAGGCAAATCCTTTATGTGAAAGCATTTGACGAGATATGTTTTGGACTCGCGAATAGCCTCAGGCTCATTACCAGAGATAATCTACTCATCAACATAAATAGTGACATTTACTCAAACTTCACTATTTTTCAAAGTAAAAAGAAAGAAATCATAGTATGAATGCTTGAACCTATAGTCCTCCAAGGTAATCAACAACTTAAAAAACCAACACCTCGGAGCTTGCTTTAACCCATAAAGGGACTTTCAAATTCTGCACACTTTTCTTGGACTTGCAACTCAAAACTTAGGAGGAAATTTCATGTACACCTCCTCATGAAGATTTGCAAGCAGAAAAGCATTATGTACATCCATTTGATGTAACACCAAATTCTTTGCCGCTACTACAGCCAAAAATGTGTGTACATTCACCATCTTTTCCACTGGGGAAAATATTTCATTATAGTCGATCCCCTCTACTTGATGATTCCAGAGAATAACTAGTCGGTTCTTTTGTCGCTCAATTATTCCATCAGAGTGGTACTTTATTTTGTAAACTCACCTGCAACCAAGAGCTCTATTAACCCATATTTCGTTATTCTCTAGCGCCTGTATTTCTAATCTCATTGCTTCTCTCCACTTTCAATCTTTTACGGCCTCAGAGAAATGAGGACACCATAAAAACATACACTGGTCTGATTGCGTGATTATGTTACTATTATTGTCAAGAAATTGAGTCCATTTTTTCCTCCGTCCACTTCACAGCATCACTCAGGTACACCTTATCCTTGCACATAATATGTGAATTGCGATAAATTCTGTGTACAACAAAAGGAATCTCCTTGCAGCAATCACCGCAACTCATCCGCTCCTCCTCTATTATTTCATCTTCCTTAGTTTCGGTCCCCATCTCCTGGTGAACATTTTCCTCTACTTAGTGGTGATCCTCCACATCAACCTCATCTTCACGAGTTTAGATCGATTCACTGCCCGCTCGCTTCAGACTCATCATTCTCTCTTAGTTCCTCCATATGCATTTTTTTATTTTCGTCTCTGCTAGTGTTAAATGTTGATGAAGCGAAAAGGAGTTCAATCTCAACGAAATCATCGTCTCGTGAAATAAGATATTCTTTCTTCTCTAAATCATACAACTTCCAGATCTTCTTTACATAGGGATATCCCATGAAGACATACCTATGACTTCTAATCAAAAACTTATCACTCTTCCTCCCTAAGCTTCGAGCATAACATAGCGAGAAAAATACTCCAAGATGTCCATATTTAGGTACTCGACCATATAATAATTCATAAGGTGTATTTCCATGAGAGATTGAAGATGGAGTTCGATTAATCAAGTGACAAGCCGTTAAAACACATTCTCCCTAAAAATTAATTAGCAAGTTAAGCGCAAGGCCCGAAATACATTCAAGATATGACGATTGTTGCTCCCAAACACACATGCAAGTATACGTGGTCGTACAAGTAGTAAAATGATAAGTCCAGTGTTGTACCCACAGAGACTTATGTTAACTACCTACTAATTTCACTAAAATTGTTATTCAATCGAGTCAATTGAGTCAATCTGAGTTTAATAGTCGAATTATAACTAAGCAATGAATGTAACAAAAAACTAATTATGCAAGCAGAAAATGGTTGTTGAGAATTTAGCAGAGATGAACACTCTAGGGTTTTGATCAGTTTACCAATCTTATTGTGTTCTAATTAACTCTCCATTTCATACAATTTTCTCATGGTTGCTAATTAATGGAGTAATTTCTCTCATATCATTCTTCCGAATTACTACTCACCTATTCAAAATAGGTTAACGCATATATTCATATGGAATCAATCTATTAAGAACGCATTAAGATTACCATATTCAATTGAGCATGGTGACTAGGTATATTCCTAAACTAAACACAAATTTGCTCCCACTAAGATTTAAGATCATGCCCTCTTCTATTCTTCTCTAATCTAGACATAGCTTTCCCAAGCAAAGCATAGATAGTAAATACAACCTAACAGTTGGCCCGACAATTAAGCAATTAATCATAGACTTGAAGAAACAACTATATATTAGCGAACTATAATTATTCATGGAAAAACCACAACCCCGTAACTTATGGGTTTTATCCACTCAAGATAAATTTAAACAATTTCATAAGTGTTGAAAGCTAAAAATACTAAGAAAGATGAAGAAAAACTGAGAATCCTTGCTCCCTAGTGTTTCGTATGTGTGTTTTCCTCTCAAAGTGGAATCTCCCCCTCCGAAATAGGTTTAGGCTTCTTTTAATAGAGTTAGGGGTGTGTAGGGCCGAAAAACATTGTCCCGACCGAAGTGGGAAAAACATCGTGTCACCTAGCGTCCAGGGTAGCGTGTCATGCTAGCCCTGGCACTGAGCTTGTAACACGGTAGCCCTAGCACTGAGATTGTAATGAGCCAGTCGATCGTTTTGAGAGTTATATCCTTGATCCCCTGTTTATTGTTTCCCTGTATCTCTTTATGCTTGTTGGTTATGGTTTCGGAATGTTTTGGGACACTTAGTCCCTAAACGGAAGCTTAAGTCTTAGGATTTTGATCGTAGTCGGAACTGTGTGAAGACGACTCCAGAATAGAGCTTTGTCGGTTCCATTATATCCCTTGAGTGATTTTGGACTTATGAGCGTGTCCGAATTTGTGCTTTAGAGGCTTGCAGCTCATTTAGGCTTGAAATGGCGAAAGTCAAATTTTTGGAGATTTTGACTATTAGTGTACTTTTTGATATAGGGGTCGGATTTGAATTTCGGAAGTTGGATTAGGTCCATAATGTTGAATATGACTTGTGTACAAAATTTGGGGTCAATCGGACGTGATTTGATAGGCTTCAACATCGGTTGTAGAAATTAGAAATTTCAAGTTCATTAGTTTGAATCGGAGGGTGATTCATGTTTTTAGCGTTGTTTGATGTGATTTGAGGGCTCGACTAAGTTCATATGGTGTATTAGGACTGGTTGGTATGTTTGGTTGAGGTTCCGGGGGCCTCGGGTGTGTTTCGGATGCTTAGCGGACCATTTCAGACTTAGGGAAGATTGCAGAAATTGCGGGTGTTCTTCTTCACGTTCGCGAGGGGGCTCTCGCGTTCGCGAAGAGGAACTGGAGGCAGGTGAGTTTTTGTGCAATGTGTTCCCGATGGAGCTCCCATGTTAGTAAAGCACTAAGGTCCTTGGTCTACGCATTCGTAATGTAGGTCCTGCTTTCGCATAGAGGTATTGGCCAACTGGGTCCCCAGCTGCTTTTGCCTACACGTTCGCGACATTGGTCCTGCATTCGCATAGGGTAGAGCTAAGTCTTTTTCACGTTTGCGACATGGGCTTCGCGTTCACGATTGAGGATTTTGGGCCGAGGTAAAGTTGTACTTCGCGAACGCGAGGGAGTGGCCGCGTTCGCGAAAAAGAAATCACTGGGCATACTTATATCATTTAAAAAATGTGGGTTTCCATTTTTATCAAACTTGAGTTTGAGAGCTCGGATTTGAGCGAGATTTTGAGTGAATTTCAGAGACATTGATTGGGTAATTATTCTACACTCCGTTTTGGTTATATCCCACTAATCTATCATTAATTACATCTTTATTTTCAGATTTGGGGCTGAAAAATATGGAAAATGGGAAGAAGTTCTTCAACTAAATTTCGAGTTTTGAAAGGTGATATGAGGCTGGATTAGAGTAATTATTATATGGTTGGACTCGTGAGTGAATAGGTGTTCATATTTTGTGACTTTTTACCTAATTCCAAGACGTGGACTATGAGAGGCTTTTTGGGTCGATTTCCTAATTTCTTGCTTTAGCTTAGATTTTATTGATTAGATTAGCTTCTTATAGATGTATTTATGTTATGTAATTTCTTTTGGCTAGATTTGAGCCATTTGGAGCCGAATATTCGTGGGAAAAGCATTGCTACCGATTGATTTACCATGGTTCGAGGTAAGTGGCTTGCCTAACCTTGTGTGGGGGAAATCCCCTTGGGATTTGGTACTGATATTGATGTGTGAGCGCCTTGTACGCGAGGTGACGAGTGTATACACGGGCTATTTGTTATTTTGTTGAGTAATTACCTGTCTTTACCTTAATTGAGTATACTAGCATGTGTAGTTACCATGTTATCCTAGGATAACATGTCTACCTGTCTTAATTGCTTAATTGAACTCCTTGCAGCATGCTTAGTAAATTCTCATTTCTTTTCTTGACTTGTACATAGCCTAACCTGTAAATTCTCATGATGTTGTTGTTATTTTCATTTGCCTGAGCTGTGTATTTATTTTGGGACTACGGGATGGTATCCCGGGAGATCCCCCTGCATATTTACTTTTGAGACTACGAGAGGGTACCTCGGGAGTTCTCCCTGAACATATACTTTTGAGACTATGAGGGGTACCTCGGGAGTTCTCCCTGCATATTTATTTTGGGACTACGAGACGGTATCTCGGGAGATCCCCTGCTGCCGTTTATTCTGTGTGTTGAATTATTATTGATGTGTTTTCCTTTGGCTTAGTTCTAGTCTATTACTGTACTGTATATTTTCTTCTTCATTTATTATTTACCAATGGGCCCGACCTAACCTCGTCACTACTCGATCGAGGCTAGGCTTGGCACTTACTGAATACCATTGTGGTGTACTCATGCTACTCTTCTGCACATGTTTTGTGTACAGATCTAGGTGCTCATTATCAGTCGCATTATCAGTGGGCTATGCCGGGAAATCTTTGGAGACTTGAAGGTATATTTGTCACGTCCGCAAACCTCGGAGCCCCCCTCTATTCTTCCCCATGTCAAACACTTCCTGTATTTCTTTTTATTAGACTCTGGTGTATAGAGATACTACTTTCTTTCTGTCGCTTGTGACTCATGATGTTCCGGGTTTCGGGAAAGATGTGTACGTCTAGTATGTTTGTTATTGTACATGCCGAGCGACATTGTTATTTGTTATTCAGCATCTATTGCAGTTAGTTGTTATGTTTTTCTTCCATTATTGATATTTTCGCAATTTGCTAGCCTTACCTAGTCGTAGAGATTAGGTGCCGTCACGACATGTTTCTGAGGGATGTTTGGGTCGTGACAAGTTGGTATCAGAGCTCTAGGTTCATAGGTGTTATGAATCACAAGCCGGTTTATTAAAGTCTCACGGATCGGTATGGAGACGTCCGTACCTATCTTTGGGAGGCTATGGAACTCTAACAATTATACTTCTTTGATTCTCTGTCATGCAAAATTCGTTTACATCAAATTCTAAACTTCTATATTCTATTCTTTCTCTCAGATGGTGAGGACCCGTACTGGAGGATCCAACGACCAGGAACCCGTACCACCTGCTAGAGCCGCTAGAGGGAAGGGCTGGGGTAGAGGACGACCACGCCGTGCAGCCAAAGCACCCTCGCGAGCTGCAACAAAGGAGCCCCCAGCAGCTGCAGCTGGAGGGCAGTCACCAAAGGTACCTATTGCTACACCAAACCTCCAGGAGATTCTAGCCCAGGTCATGAGCATGTTTAGCACCTTAGCTCAGGCTGGATTGATCCCACTTTCTCCTTCCACATCTCAGGTGGAGGAGGGGCACACACTCCCGTAGCCTGTACTCCTGAGCAGAGGGTCCAGGTTGACCAGGCCCCCATGTTTATCCCTATGCAGTTGGTAGCTCCGGTTCAGCATGAGACTAGGACAACCACTTCTAAGGCGGAGGAGCTCAGACTTGAGAGGTACAAGAAGTACCACCCACCTACCTTCAGCAGATTGGCTACAGATGATGCCAGGGTTTTCTGGAGGAGTGTCATCGTATTTTCCGTACTATGGGCGTAGAGGAGATGATTAGGGTTTCTTTTACCACCTTCCAGCTTAGAGGAGAAACTTATCAGTGGTGGTATGATTATGAGTTGAGTAGTCAGGATGAGGCAACTTCACTTACATGGACTCAATTCTCAAATATGTTTTTGACAGAGTATGTCCCTCAGAGTCTTAGGGACTCATAGCACGCGGAGTTTGAGCACCTACACCAGGGTGCTACGACTGTGTCAAAGTATGCAATCCGCTTTAGTGATTTGGCCCGACATGCACCAGCCTTGGTTTCCACAGTTCGAGAGAGGGTTCGACAGTTTATTGAGGGACTCACCCTAGTATTCGGATCAGTATGGTCAGGGAGTTGGAGATGGATATTTCTTATCAGCAGGTTGTGTGTATTGCTAGGAGATTGGAGGGCATGCTTGCCCGGGATAGAGAGGAGAGGGAGGCCAAGAGTTCTCGAGAGTCTGGCACTTACAGTGGTACTCATGCCCCAGTGCAGCTCACCATGGTAAGGGTTATGTGAGTCGCCCTGTTCATTCAGATCTGCCAGTGGTGTTCCAGCCTCTTCTAGGCCTTATGAGCCGTATTATGCAGTGCCAGTATCTAGTGTGCCTCCTGCTCGGGGTGCTTTTACAGCCAGTCTAGCAGACCTGGCTCGAGTCAGTCACAGCAGCCACGTCCTCCGAGAGCATGTTTGAGTGTGGCGACACTTGCCATATGGTGAGGGATCGCCCAAGACTTAAGAGGGTTGCACCTGCATAGACTTCTCTGCCACTGCATGCTTTACTAGGTCCTCAGACTATGAATCTAACAACAGCTACCTCCCCACCTTCTCAACCAGCTTGAGGTGGAGGTTGGTGGAGTTCGGAGGAGGTCGGGGAGGTCGAGGTCGCCCTAGAGGGGGAGGACATGCCAGATATTATGCTCTTCCGGCTCGTACAGAGGCAAATGCTTCCGACTCTATCATTACATGTATTGTTCCAGTCTATCATAGAGATGCATCGGTATTATTTGACCCAGGATCTACATATTCCTATGTGTCCTCTTATTTTGCCTTGTATTTGGGCGTATCTCGGGATTCCTTGAGTTCCCCTATTTATGTGTCTACTACTGTGGGATATTTTCTTGCTGTGGACCGCGTATATCAGACGTGTGATCCGGCCTTATCTTGACTCATTCATCGTTGTGTTTATTGACGACATTCTGGTGTATTCCCGAACTCGAGAGGATCATGAGCAGCATCTGAGGATTGTGCTTCAGACCTTGAGGGAAAAGAAGTTATATGCAAAATTTTCAAAGTGTGAGTTTTTGCTAGACTCAGTGGCATTCTTGGGTCATGTGGTATCTAGTGATGGGATCAAGGTGGATCCGAAGAAGGTGGAAGCAGTGCAGATTTTGCCTAGACCATCATCAGCTACGGAGATTCGGAGTTTTCTTGGTTTGGCGGGGTATTACCATCGTTTCGTAAAGGGATTCTCATCTATTGCAGCACCTATGACCAGGCTGACCCAGAAGGTTGCTCCGTTCAGGTGGACAGAGGAGTGTGAGGAGAGCTTTCAGAAGCTCAAGATAGCTTTGACTACAACCCCAGTATTGGTATTGCCTACAGGTTCTTGGTCTTACACTGTATATTGTGATGCATCGCAGATTGGCCTCGGCGCGGTGTTGATGCAGGACGGTAGGTTATTGCCTACGTGTCCAGACAACTGAAGGTGCATGAGAAGAACTACCATGTCCATAACCTTAAGTTAGCAGCTATTGTTCATGCCTTGAAGATTTGGCGGCACTATTTGTACGGTGTTCCTTGTGAGATTTACACATATCATCGGAGTTTGTTGCATTTGTTCAAGAAAAAGGATCTTAACTTGCGTCAGCGGAGGTGGTTGGAGATGCTTAAGGACTATGATATCACTATTTTGTACCACCGGGGGAAGGCCAATGTGGTGGTCGATGCTTTGAGTCACCGGGCGGAGAGTTTGGGGAGTTTAGCATATGTTCCAACAGTACAGAGGCCATTCCCGTTGGATGTTCAGGCCTTAGCCATCCAGTTTGTGAGATTGGATATTTCTTAGCCGAGTCGTGTATTGGCTTGTGTGGTCTCTCGGTCTTCTCTTTATGATCGTATCAGGAAGCATCAGTATGATGACCCCCATCTGCTTATCCATAAGGACACGGTCCAGCACGGTGATGCTAAGGAGGTCACCATTGAGGATGATGGTGCATTGAGGATGCAGGGCAGGCTATGTGTGCCCAATTTAGATGGTTTGCATAAGTTGATTCTCCAGGAGGCTCACAGCTCGCGATACTCTATTCATCCGGGTGCTGCAAAGATGTATTAGGACTTGAGACAACATTACTGGTGGATGAGGATGAAGAAAGACATAGTGGAGTATGTGGCTCGGTATAAATTGCCAGCCGGTGAAGTATGAGCATCAGCGGCTAGGTGGGTATCTTCAGAAGTTACAGATTTTAGAGTGGAAATGGGAGCGGATCACTATGGATTTCATTGTTGGACTCCCAGGGACATAGCGGAGGTTTGATGTAGTTTGGGTGATTGTGGATAGGCTGACCAAGTCAGATTATTTCATTCCTGTGATGACTATCTATTCTTCCGAGAAGTTGGCTCGAATTTACATTCGCGAGATCTCCAGGCTTCATGGTGTACCAGTATCTATCATCTTTGACTGGGGTACGCAGTTTACATCATGGTTCTGGAGGTTTGTACAGCATGAGTTGGGTACTCGAGTGGAGCTGAGCACAGCATTTCACCCTCAGACAGACGGACAATCTGAGTGCACTATTCAGATATTAGAGGATATGCTCCGTGCGTGTGTGATGGAGTTTGGAGGGCCGTGGGATCAGTTCCTGCAGCTAGTGGAGTTTTCATACAACAACAGTTATCAGTCGAGCATCCAGATGGAATCGTATGAGGATCTGTATGGTAGGCGGTGTCAGTCCCCAGTGGTTTGGTTTGATCCGGGCGAGGCTAGATTATTCGGTACGGACTTGGTTCAGCATGACCTTGATAAGGTGACGGTGATTCAGGGTCGGCTTCGTACAACCCAGTCCAGACAGAAGAGTTATGTGGACTGGAAGGTTCGTTATGTTGCATTCATGGTTGGACAGCAGGTCTTTCTCCGGGTATCGCCTATGAAGGGCGTTATGAGGTTCGATAAGAAGGGCAAGCTGGGCCCAAGGTTCATTGGTCCCTTTGAGGTGTTGCGGCAAGTTGGGGAGGTTGCTTATGAGATTGCCTTACCTCCTAATCTAGCAGGAGTTCATCCGGTATTCCACGTTTCTATGCTCCGGAAGTATCACGATGATCCGCCTCATGTGTTCAATTTCAGCTCAATCCAGTTGGACAAGGATCTATCTTATGTTGAGGAGCCATTGGTTATTTTGGACAGGCAGGTCAGAAAGCTAAGGTCAAAGAACATTGCTTTTGTGAAGGTTCAGTGGAGGGGTCAGCCGGTCGAGGAGGTGACTTGGGAGACCGAGCATGATATGTGCAGCCATTATCCTCATATTTTCACCACTTTAGGTATGTTTCTATACTCGTTCGAGGATGAACGATTGTTTGAAGAGGGGAAGGATGTAACGACCCGGCTGGTCGTTTTGACAGTTATAGCCCCGATCCCCTATTTATTATTCCCCAGTATATCTTTCTGATTATGTATCTTTCTGGGAGGTGTTGGTTATGGTTTCACAGTGTTTTGGGACACTTAGTCCCTAACGAATGTGTGAAGACGACTCCAAAATGGAGTTTTGTCGGTTTCGTCAGCTCCGTTGGGTATTTTAGACTTAGGGGCGTGTCCGGATTGTGTTTTAGAGGCATGTAGCTCATTTAAGCTTGAAATGGCGAAAGTCGAATTTTTGGACATTTTGACCGGTAGTAGACTTTTTGATATCGGGGTCGGATTCCAACTTTGGAAGTTGGAGTATGTCCGTAATTTTTAATATGACTTGTGTGCAAATTTTGGGGCCAATCGGATGTGGTTTTATAGGTTTCGACATCGGTTGTAGAAATTGGAAGTTTCAAGTTCATTAAGTTTGAATCGGAGGATGATTCATGTCTTTAGTGTTGTTTGATGTGATTTGAGGGCTCGACTAAGCTTGTATTATGTATTAGGACTGGTTGGTATGTTTGGTCGAGGTCTCAGGGGCCTCGGGTGTGTTTCGGATGCTTAGCGGACCATTTTGGACTTAGGGAAGGTTGCAGAAATTGCTGGTGTTCTCCAGTTCCGGTGTTCTTCTTCGCGTTCGCGAGGGGGCTCTCGTGTTCGCGAAGAGGAACTGGAGGCACGTAAGATTTTGTGCAATGCGTTCACAATCGCGAAGCACTGAGGTCCTTGGTCTACACGTTCGCGATGTAGGTCCCGTGTTCGCGTAGAAGTATTGGCCAACTGGGTCCCCTGCCGCTTTTGCCTACGCGTTCGCGACGTTGGTCCCGCGTTCGCGTAGGGGCGAGCTAAGTGTTCTTCGCATTCGCGACATGGGCTTCATATTCGCAATTGAGGATTTTGGGCTGAGGTAAAGTTGTACTTCGCGAACGCAAGGGAGTGGCCGCATTCGCGAAGAATAAATCACTGGGCCGAATTATATCATTTCAAGAACGAGGGTTTGGCCATTTTTAACAAACTTGAGTTTGAGAGCTCGGATTTGAGCGAGATTTTGAGGAATTTTCAGAGACATCGATTGGGTAATGATTCTACACTCTGTTTTGGTTATATCCCACTAATCTATCATTAGTTACGTCTTTAATTTCGGATTTGGGGCTGAAAAACTAGGAAAATGGGAAGTTCTTCAAGTAAAATTTCGAGTTTTGAAAGGCGATTTGAGGTCGGATTCGGGTAATTCTTATATGGTTGGACTCTTGAGTGAATGGGTGTTCATATTTTGTGACTTTTACCCGATTCCGAGACGTGGTCCTAGGGAGGTTTTTTGGGTCGATTTCCTAATTTCTTGCTTTAACTTAGATTTCATTGATTAGATTAGTTTCTTATAGATGTATTTATGTTATGTAATTTATTTTGACTAGATTTGGGTCATTCGGAGCCGGATATTCGTGGAAAAAGCATTGCTACCGATTGATTTAGCTTGGTACGAGGTAAGTGGCTTGCCTTACCTTGTGGGGGGGGGGGGAAATCCTCTTATGATTTGGTACTGATACTGATGTGTGAGCACCGTGTACACGAGGTGACGAGTGCGTACACGGGCTATTTGTTGCAAATACCTGATTTTACTGAGTAATTACCTTCACCTTAATTGAGTATACTAACATGTGTAGTTACTCTGTTAGCCTAGGATAAAATGTCTATGTGTCTTAATTGCTTAACTAAACTCCTTGCAGCATGCTTAGTGAATTCCTGCTTCTTTTCTTGACTTGTACTTGGCCTAAATTGAAAATTCTCGTGCTGTAGCTATTATTTTCATTTTCTTGAGCTTGTATTTACTTTGGGACTACAGGACGGTATCCTGGGAGATCCCCCTGCATATTTACTTTTGAGACTGTGAGGCGGTACCTCGGAAGTTCTCCCTGCACATTTACTTTTGAGACTACGAGGTGGTACCTCGGGAGTTCTCCCTATATATTTGTTTAGGGACTACGAGATGGTATCTCGGGAGATCCCTTGCTGTCGTTTATTCTATGTGTTGAATTATTATTGTTGTGTTTTCTTTTTTGCTTAGTTTTAGTCTATTACTTTACTGTATCTTTTTTGCTTCATTTATTATTTACCAGTGGGTTCGACCTGACCTCGTCATAACTCGACTGAGGTTAGGCTTGGCACTTACTGGGTAACATTATGTTGTAATCATGCTACTCTGATGCACATGCTTTATGTGCAGATCCAGGTGCTCATTATCAGCCGCATTATCAGTGAGCCAAGACAACTTTGGAGATTTCAAGGTATATTTGCCGCGTCCGCAGACCTCGGAGTTCCCCTTTATTCTTCCCCATGTCAAACACTTCCTGTATTTCTTTTTATTGGACTCTGGTGTATAGTGATACTACTTTTTTTCTATAGCTTGTGACTCATGATGTTCTAGTTTTGGGAAAGTTATGTATGTCTAGTATGTTTGTTATTCTACATGCCGAGCAGCATTGTTATTGGTTATTCAACATCTATTGCAGTTAGCTATTAAGTTTTGCTTCCATTATTGATACTTCTGCAATCTATTAGTCTTACCTAGTCGTAGAGGCTAGGTGCCATCACGACATATTTTGGAGGGATGTTTGGATCGTGACAGAGTTGTTGGCCAAAAGGTTCAAGTATGTAATTTGCACCACGGGTAGCGCAATGAACTACCTTGGACGCTACAATTCGGTACTTGTCCATTTTTCATCTGTTTTAGCTCCAAGTCATGATCATTCAATCAATGTCACTCCTAATTTATTCCAACAAATATAACTTCCAAAAATTAGCTCAACTCATTGCTAAAACACATATAAATCCAACAAGAATAGAGAAAAATGTGGGGCGATTCATATACAAAAATACATGTTTTTGGCCGAACATCAACACCCCACACTTTGACTCTTGCTCGCCATCAAGCAATGGAACATTCAACTACACTACAACAAATTATATATCAACTATAGAGGAACAATTTAATTTTTTTTCAATCATACACTCTACCTTTGACTATAGTCGATACCGGCAATCAAACATGAGCATAGGAAATTCACATTCTTCCAGTTTTAAACATGCCCAAGTATAAACATTTCAATTCAAACAATCTTTCCATAACCACCCTGTCACGACCCAAAATCCATAGGTCGTGATAGCGCCGGACACCACTGTCAGGCAAGCCAAATCCTTAATTAGTTGAAATACATTCATGTTTTTAACATTTTCGAAACCGTTACCTTTCCTTGCATTTCATAATCAAATAAATAAATTTTCGTAAATTAAAATACGACAGCAAATAAAATTTTGTTATTTGAAAATAGTGATCTAAAGATTTCACTTAAGAAATTATCCCAATACATATCCCAGAACCCGGTGTCACAAGTACATGAGCAATTTCTAGGAATTCAACAATCATTACAAGCCTGTACGAAATACAACTGGACAAGGAAATTTAAATAAATAGATACAGTGTGAAGGAGACTCTGTCAGCTGCGGATCGCCTCCGGATGATGCAGCTCGCCTAAGTCTCTGAATCCTCCACATTGCTATGAAAGTACCTGTGCAATAAAAATGCACAGCAAGTGTAGCATGAGTACAAAAATAATGTGTACTCAGTAAGTCGCCCGCCTAACCCCAGAGAGGTAGTGACGAGGGGGTTGACTTGACACTCACTAAGGTCCAACAATATAATATATGACAGAATATGATGAATTACAATAGACATGTAGGACAGTGAGCAGCGAATACGTATCAAGTACAGAAATCCAGGTAACTACTGAGAATAAGCAACAATGTACACTTTCCTTTCTCCCAAGTACATGTCAAGCCAATATCAATAAAAGAGTACCCAAACAGTCATGCGCACACAAGGATAAGACAACCGGCCCGAGTCGAAGGAATATCTAATCACTGAATAGTCGTAAAATATCCCCCGCTCGCGAAACTTACCTGCGACTCGGGTGCTGACACATTTATACCAAGTTACCATAAAGCTTCCCTCGATCGCGAATCATAGATGCGATTCGAGTGCTGAAACACTTATACTGAATATTATAAATCTTGCCCTGCTCGCGAATCATACATGCGACTCGGGTGCTGACACATTTATACCAAATTACTATAAAGCTTCCCTCGATCGCGAATCATACCTGTGATTCGAGTGCTGACACACTTATACTGAATATTATAAAGCTTCCCCCGCTTGCGAATCATTCCTGCGACTCGGGTGCTGACACATTTATACCAAGTTACCATAAAGCTTCCCTCGATCGCGAATCATACCTGAGATTCAAGTGCTGACACACTTATACTGAATATTATAAAGCTTCCCCCGCTTGCGAATCATTCCTGCGACTCGGGTGCTGACACATTTATACCAAGTTACCATAAAGCTTCCCTCGATCGCGAATCATACCTGAGATTCAAGTGCTGACACACTTATACTGAATATTATAAAGCAAAAAGCAGCTTTCAAGGTCTCGTCGCTTCGGTGAATCACTTGAGCCCTGATACATTTTCGGTGCCATGGAGCTAGACCAGTGAGCTATTACGCTTTCTTCAAAGGATGGCTGCTTCCAAGCCCACCTCCTGGTTGTCATCGCTCGATCACTTCCTTTTCCACTAAGTGATTGCTTAGGGACCTTAGCGTACGNTTCACCTCCATTCAACAAAGAAATTTAATCATACCTGCGACTCGGGTGCTGACACATTTCCATACATTAAATCCATATTTTTATTAAGAAAATAGTTTTCTCAGGGAAGTGGTAGAATCCTTATTAAAAGAAACATGAAACATAGGTTTTGAAATCATTTGTTTTTTAAACTCATTTGTCAAGTTTAACGATATCCCACGATACAACCTAGTCCAGGTACACAAATATTCATAGAGAGATAAATTCTCTTTTTAGAAGATTAACAAGATGTATTCTAGTTTTCTTTAAAATATTCAATTACGTCTTTGATTATATTAGCAGTTTAATATTACAGGCAGGGTTACAGGTACGCACATAAAGCATGCTTGTGGGTCCTAGGCTACTCGGACATGGCATAATAGTAGCTACGCACGGACTCCCGTCACCTCGTGCGTACGTAGCCCCCGAAGATAATAGCATATACTTAATTAATTCACCTAGGGGGACGATTCCCCCTCACAAAGTTAGAAAGGAGACTTACCTCGCTCCGAAATTCAAATACCGGCTTCCAAGCCCTCCCGATGACTCCAACGGATGCACAACGCTCTGAAACTACCACATAACGGCAAAGCAATGAATATTCATCCTAATACTCACAACAAATTCAGATTATATATTTTCCCAATCCCGCTCAGAGAAATGACCAAAATGGCCTCGGGCCCACGTGCTCGGAATCCGAAATTTCTCGAAGATACATTCTACCCATAGCCTTACTAACTCAAATATATAATTTAATCAAATATTCATGCTCAATTCGTGGCTAAAATTCAAATTTACATTTTCTAGGTTTTTCTACAAAAACCCCAATTTCCCACAATTTCCCATATCAAATCATGCATCAATCTTGTATTTAACCTTAGAAACAAGTAGAAACATCTTACCTCTGATCCCTGATGAAATCTCCTTTGAAAAGCTCTCCAAAAAATCGTCTCAACCAAATGAAAAATGAGAGAGAAACGCACAAACCCGATTTTAAAACATTCTGCCTAGACACCTCTTCGCACCTGCGGTCCAATAGCCACTCCTGCGGCTCCGCTCCTGCGGAAATTCCATCGCAGGTGCGGCTTTGACTCAGCCCAGCAACTCCCGCTCCTGAGATCCCTCTTCACACCTAAGATACCGCTGGTGCAACCAAACTCCCGCACCTGCGGTTCCTCAGCTCCAGACCCAAATCACGCACTTGTGGCGCCCAAGACGCACATGCGGTCAAAGCCTCGCAGGTGCGATTATACCAGATGACAACATGTTTCACTTCTTCAAACTTCAATTCTTGACCCGAAAACCACCCGGGGCCCCCGGGACCCCATCCAATCACACCAACATGTCCCTAAACATGACACAGACTTGCTCGAGTCCTCAAATCACTTCACACAACACCAAAATCACGAATCGCACTCAAATCCAATTCTTTAAGAACTTAGAATTTCCAACTTCTACATCCAACGTCGAAACCTATCATATCACACCCGATTGACCTCAAATTTTGCAAACAAGTCATATTCAACATTACGGACCTGCTCTAACTTCCGGAATCGCATTCCGACCTCGATATCAAAACTTCCACTTCCGGTCGGATTTCCAAAAACCTTCAAATTTCTATCTTTAGCCAAATGACCCAAAAATGACATACGGTCATCCGAATTCACTTCCGATCGCACTCCCAATTCCAGAATCACCATACCGAGCTATTCCCAGACTCGGAATCCCAAATGGTCATCAACCTCACTGATACGCACTTCAAGCCCAAATTCATGAAATCCTTCTAAAATGCTAACTTTCACAACATACGCTGAAGCGCTCCCGGGTTATCCAAACCCCGAGCCGGACATACACCCAAGTCCAAAATCATCATAAGAACATGCTGGAACCTTCAAATCCTGATTCGGAGGTCGTTTATTCAAAATTCCAATCTTAGTTGATTTCTCCAACTTAAGGCTTCTAAAATGAGAATTTTCTTTCAGAATCAATTCTAAACTTCCTGGAATTCAATTCCGACCACGCCCACAGGTCATAATACCTGAAATGAAGCTGATCACGACTTCAAACCGCTGAACGACGCGCCAGAGCTCAAAAATGACCGGTTGGGTCATTATATTCTCCCTCACTTAAACCGACGTTCGTCCTCGAACGTGCTAAGAACTGCTCTGGAGTTACCTGAAATCACTGTTTAACACCTCGAGCACCTGCCCGTGCTACCACAAACCAGTTGAGGACAATAGCTCGATCAAATCTGGAGATTTCTTCTTTATTCCTAATAAGCTCAGAATTCATTCAAACACTTGAAGTTTCTATGCCAGGCCTAGTTCCAACATATATAAACACCGTATCAACTACCACATGACATACCATAACATGACTGCATACCTTTGCTGAATCAGCACCATGCACCGCAAGATTCATTATCTAACCACAATGACGCTCCCTGAACCTTAATAGTCAAATTCCATGAATCTGATGCTCCCAATACACCTCATGATATATACATACATCCTGCTATAATGTTGACGATACCACCACAACGGAGGAAATGCGCAGAAATTCATACTAAACTGCAGAGTTAACAAATCCTTGAATACCTCATCTTGACTAGAATCATCACTTCATTATGAACCTGAATAATGGTATTTGTTCTTTAATATACACTTCACATAACCTCATCGCACTGATCCCTGATACGATAATCTCGTCTCACCCAGTATGAACTGCTCAGACAACAAATCACCCCAAACATGGCCAACAGCCTAACATGATACCACATCGCGCCAATAGACCACAACTCGAACTTGATAATAAGAAACGACTCAGGAAGGAACTATTCAGCTCACGCAACTGACATGAATTCTTACCAAAAAATAGGAAATAAAACATAAGAAAATAAATACATATTAACCTCTTCTCATCATCACACTGTTGGGGCGTGCAACCCGATCCGAATAACATACCCGTGGCGGCGTGCCACCCGATCCCACATAAAATTTACATAAGAAGATATATATAAATATGGAGATGATTTGCTCACTATTACAAATTACTGAATATTGATCACAAGCACGCTAAGTGCATAATACCATCCTAGGGAGACTGATAAATTCGTAGGCTACATAACTCAAGCACAACTGAGGTGCGATATATATATACACTCTAGATCTCAAGAGCCATCATGCTCACATAACATCCCCACTACACGGGACCTCAACACGTAGGAAATTATCAAGTCGTTCCACAACTCGCACGGCACAATCACAACAACACATGAATTCATCGAAGACGGAACAACACCCGCTGTTCTAATACATTTCCATGAAAAGCGCTCTACTGAAAGGGACATGCCTGGCACGTACGGAGCCCATAATCATATTTAAATCCATCCACAAGCATCGAGCCACCTTGCTCGCACCAACTAAGCTAATAGCTTTTACCTGGGTCCACATTAACCCACTTTCTCTCATAATACGCAAGAACAGCCATCATAGCTGGGACAAACACCCCACAATCCACAACCAAATGAACTGAACGCCTTCCAGACATAAATTCTCAATTGAGCAACATCGCACTTCCTTATACTCAGTCCAAATCTGAAATCCACCAAGTGACTACATGTCACACTTTATACAATCTTTTCGCGGTCATGCTTCCACGACCTTCCACACAAGGCAACAAGTCTTCCCATCCATAACACCGACCACACTAAGGCCGCAAAACACATCAAGAACCCATGACCAGGGTAAAAAGCCTCTTTCACCGAATATCAATCTCAGGTGACACTGAAGATAACACCAGCTTATACTAAACTTTCAAATCACTTTTCCTTGATCTTCCGAGCTCATGACATCCTTATAAACATCGGACCTCAATCTCGATTCTTACTCCCAGTTACATACTGCTTACCGCACCTAACATGCCAATACGAGGTGGCGCAAGAATTCCATCATAGCTTCCGAACCACCAATAGGGTGAACACTTCATCATATAGAAACTTTTTACTTGACTCAATTCAAGAGTACCATCTCAACACACGAGTGAATTTCCAATATTACCCAATCATGCAAATTCTTAAGTAGTAATCTATACCCCCATAACCCTTCCGGGATCCGCCTACACTTGACAGGCCATAACACTCAAATTTTCCCACATGAAATCCATTACGACGGCTGACAAGCCCCGCACACACTGGCACAAACCATATGCATAACTTAATCACTTCAAATGAACCAACCATTGACGCAAACGTGACATTTCAACCATGGCTAATCAATCTATCTTCTTTTAATCATCATTAATTGCCTCAGGAACAATAACAACTTCCTTCAAAACATAGCAAGCTCAACCCTCACTCATCCCGAGTGACCTTGATTCACGAGACTATTCTGCCTAAATCCCGCAACCCGTCTCATACCCTTCTGATAATCTTCTACAATTTGGAGTTTATTCCTCTCACTCCTCCAATACTATCTTGCATGCTGAAACATATCACAGAACATTCCATCCATCCTCATTTTTCTCAGAGATTACTCTGCAAAAGCTCGATTCTCGATCATACTGCTGCTTGAAATCCTTAATTGTCGCATTCTTAACTTCTGAATTCACTAGGACCGCTACTGAGAGTCACCCACTCTGAATGGCCCCGAATACAATCAACTTCAAGGCTCTCCTAGCACAGGAACACCTTTTTCAATGAAACACGTGACCGAGTCACTATCCTTACAACTCGCCCATGCCTTAAGCATAAATTCTGAATCTTCCAAAGCCTAAACCTGATCCGACAGGACCAACTTTTGCACATATTCATCAAATCCCACGCACAATTACCATTTTACTCCTTTTTTCTTAGCTGAAATAACTTTCCAACACGCCGACCATCCTCAAAATCATGCGAAGACAATCCTACAACCCAACTGCAGATGGTGGGACTCCCCCACTTAACCCGAAGCTACTCCTTGCACCGCTCTAAACCCTGCTGAGATCCTTCTTCCTTCGATAACACGATCTTGCTCAGCCGATCCATCGAAATCTTCCAAATTCTCTTGTTAGCACTCCATAAATACTCGAATTCTCTAGCATCATTCACACATTCTATCTCCTACCGACAAGCCCCTAGTACCCTTCACAGAACCTGCCAACCCCGCCATTGCTAACCTATCCCCAAAATACAAACCGCCTGTGGAGATCACCCGTGGACACCTCCCAGCGACGCTGAAATGCACGCTCTCTGTGACCTCAATACCCCATCCTACACCCTGCTTCATTTACCAACTTACTAGTCCGTTCGCTCCTCATGGACATCCATTAATGCGCGACAAATATCTTCAAATTCCAAGTTGTGATGTCGCTCCCCCACTTTGTGACTGCTCGACTTCCGCTTCTTACGCCTGGCCTCCTAGAAATGGAACCACCCCCTAGCCTTATTCCAGGATCATTCTTTGTATCTCTCAAACCAGCAGATCACCACGACTTCAAGCTCTCCGAAGATTATCTTTCTCTAGCTGCCTTCGTTATCAACACTTATCCGGTACTGAACCACCGCACCTCACGATCTCTGCCAACTGTTTTATTCAATACTTCTTCTCAACACTCTGACCCCACGCAACCGAAGAAACCATAGCACCGACAAACTTAACATATTCCATTCGATCAATGACAACGACTACACGTCACAGGTGCATATCCCATCTCGCTTGAAGACACCAAGTCTTACTATCTTATCAACCCCAACCGGACCATTCATAACCCAAAATGCCATTCCTCTGCTGGCACAAAAGCATTGAAATCTCAAAATCACGCTCTGAGGAAACCTCCCTGCAAACCATTCATCTCTCCCAACATACGGGTAAACGTTCTATCATCATATCGTCACCGCGCACGATCAATTGCAAACATCATCACTACCTGAGCTGAAATAACATATTACCCTTTCGCAGGGCCATAACAATAACCACGACCATTTACACATGGAAGCATCTCGAATTACATTCGCAACACCATTTCCATTCCTCAAACCCCTGATCCATTGCAAGCGCTTCGCGACGCATTAGATTGAGTAGGAATGAACATAGGCATAAGCCTCAAAGGAATCAACTCGCATGATGAAGAATGAAGAAGGAAAGTAATCCTAACAGCCCTGTAGCCTCTCGAAGATAAGTACATACGTCTCTGTATCGATCCGCAAGACTCTACTAGACTTGCTCATGACTCGTGAGACCTACGGGAACCTAGCGCTCTGATACCGTGTTTTCACGACCCAAAATTCATAGGTCGTGATGGCGCCTGACACCACTGTCAGGCAAGCCAAATCCTTAATTAGTTGAAATACATTCATGTTTTTAACATTTTCGAAACTGTTACCTTTCCTTGCATTTCATAATCAAGTAAATAAATTTTTGAATTAAAATAAAACAACAAATAAAATTCTATTATTTAAAAAAGTGATCTAAAGATTTCACTTAAGCAATTATCCCAATACATATCTTAGAACCAGGTGTCACAAGTACATGACCAATTTCTAGGAATTCAACAATCATTACAAGCCTGTCCAAAATACAAATGGACAAGGAAATTTAAATGAAATAGATACAGTGCGAAGGAGACTCTGTCAGCTGCGGATCACCTCCGGATGACACAGCTCGCCTAGTCTCTGAATCCTCCACATTGCTATGAAAGTACCTGTGCAATAAAATTGCACAGCAAGTGTAGCATGAGTACAAAAATAACGTGTACTCAGTAAGTCGCGCGCCTAACCTCAGAGAGGTAGTGACGAGGGGGTTGACTTGACACTCACTAAGGTCCAACAATATAATATATGAAAGAATATGATGGAGTACAGTAGACATGTAGGACGGTGAGCAGCGACTACGTATCAAGTACAGAAATCCAGGTAACTACTGAGAATAAGCAACAATGTACACTTTCCTTTCTCCCAAGTACATGTCAAGACAATATCAATAAAAGAGTACCCAAACAGTCATGCGCACACAAGCATAAGACGACCGGCCCGATTCTAAGGAATATCTAATCACTGAATATCGTAAAGCTTCCCCCGCTCGCAAATCATACCTGCGACTCGGGTGTTGACACATTTATACCAAGTTAAGATAAAGCTTCCCTCGATCGTGAATCATACCTGCGATTCGAGTGCTAACACACTTATACTGAATATTATAAAGCTTCCCCCGCTCGCGAATCATACCTGCGACTCGGGTGCTGACACATTTCCACACATTAAATCCATATTTTTATTAAGAAAATAGTTTTCTCACGGAAGTGGTAGAATCCTTATTAAAAAAACATGAAACATAGGTTTTGAAACTCATTTGTCAAGTTTAACGATATCCCACGATACAACCTAGTCCAGGTACACAAATATCCATAGAGAGATAAATTCTCTTTTTAGAAGATTAACAAGATGAATTATAATTTTCTTTTAGATATTCAATTACGTCTTTGATTATATTAGCAGTTTAATATTACAGGCAGGGTTACAGGTACGCACATAAAGCATGCTAGTGGGTCCTAGGCTACCCGGACATGGCATAATAGTAGCTACGCACGGATTCTCATCACCTCGTGCGTACGTAGCCCCCAAAGATAATAGCATATACTGAATTAATTCACCTAGGAGGA
Source organism: Nicotiana paniculata (assembly GCA_005239505.1). Classification (NCBI taxonomy): domain Eukaryota; kingdom Viridiplantae; phylum Streptophyta; class Magnoliopsida; order Solanales; family Solanaceae; genus Nicotiana; species Nicotiana paniculata. The sequence continues at coordinate 30,983 of ML313269.1, forward strand.
CGATTCCCCCTCAAAAAGTTAGAAAGGAGACTTACCTCGCTCCGAAATTCCAATACCGGCTTCCAAGACCTCCCGATGACTCCAACGGATGCACAATGCTCCGAAACTACCACATAAGGGAAAAGCAATGAACATGCTCAGAGAAATGACCAAAATGCCCTCGGGCCTACGTGCCCGGAGTCCGAAATTTCTCGAAAATACATTCTACCCATAGCCTTACTAAAATATATAATTTACTCAAATATTCATGCTCAATTCGTGGCTAAAATCCAAATTTACATTTTTTAGGTTTTTTTTCAAAACCCCCAATTTCCCACAATTTCCCATATCAAATCATGCATCAATCTTGTATTTAACCTTAGAAACAACTTACCTCTGATCCCTGATGAAATATCCCTTGAAAAACTCTCTAAGAAAATCGTCTCAACCAAATGAAAAATGAGAGAGAAATAGCACAAACCCGATTTTAAAACATTCTGCCCAGGCACCTCTTCGCACCTGCGGTCCCGCTCATGCGGCTCCGCACCTGCGGAAATTCCATCACAGGTGCGGCTCTGACTCAGCCCAGCAACTCCCGCTCCTGCGATCCCTCTTCGCACCTGCGATACCGCAAGTGCGACCAAACTCCCGCATCTGCGGTTCCTCAGCTCCAGACCCAAATCTCGCACCTACGGCGCCCAAGACCCACCTGCGGTCAAAGCCTCGTAGGTGCGATTACACCAGATGACAGCAAGCTTCACTTCTTCAAACTTCAATTCTTGATCCGACAACCACCCGAAATCCACCCGGGACCCCGTCCAATCACACCAACCTGTCCCAAAACATGACACGGACTTGTTCGAGTCCTCAAATCACATCACACAATGCCAAAATCACGAATCGAACTCAAATCCAATACTTTAAGAACTTAGAATTTCCAACTTCTACATCTGACGCCAAAACCTATAAATCACACCCGATTGACCTCAAATTTTGCACACAAGTCATATTCAGCATTACGGACCTGGTCCAACTTCCAGAATCGCATTCCAACCTCGATATCAAAACTTCCATTTCCGGTCGGATTTCCCAAAAACCTTCAAATTTCCATCTTTAGCCAAATGACCCCAAAATGACCTACGGTCATCCTATTTCACTTCCGATCGTGCTCCCAATTCCATAATCAACATATGGAGGTATTCCCAGACTCGGAATCCTAAACAGACATCAACCTCACTGATATGCACTTCAAGCCCATATTCATGAAATCCTTCTAAAATGCTAACTTCCACAATATATGTTGAAGCGCTCCCGGGTTATCCAAACCCCGAGCCGGACATACACTCAGGTTCGAAATTATCATACGAACTTGCTGGAACCTTCAAATCCTTATTCGGAGGTCATTTACTCAAAATTCCAATCTTGGTTGATTTCTCCAACTTAAGGCTTCTGAAATGAGAAATTTTCTTTCCAAATCAATTCTAAACTTCCTGGAATTCAATTCCGACCATGCCCACGGGTCATAATACCTGAAACGAAGCTGCTCACGACTTCAAACCGCTGAACGGCGTGCTAGAGCTCAAAAATGACCGGTCGGGTCGTTACGCACCCGACCTCAAGAGCAGACTCGTAGCACCCTCAACTCGCGCACTCACCCAACAAGAGAAGTTAACAACATTACCAATCAGTCATGATATCATATTCCTTCATCAACAAATAAGAGAGTGAATATAGAAATAGTCCACACATTAAAATATAATTTTGAACATAAATTAAGGACATCATACACAAGTGAACAAATGGCACTCACTCTCACAAAGGTCTTCATATGCATCATATTGCCGTACCATAAGCTTGCATGTAGTGTACATCTCTATTAATCTAAACTAGCTAAGTCTAGGGCCAATTAGGTCTTTTCGGGTTGTAATGTAGGCGAAGGGATGGATATGATAAATTTAGGAATAGTGACTAATCCCCCTAGGCATTTTAATACACCACACTCAAAAATCAAGCATGCATTCTTATCAACCAATTCACTTGCCACAACTCATACACAACATAGCCCTTTTTATTCAATTAAGCACTTCTACATCCCCACTAGCACAAATTAGTAGGATTATGAGGTGTATTTTTTTCTTCTTTTTTTTTTTACTATCAACCTTATTTGAATTTCTTTCCATGAATTTGTTTTCTTTTTATTTTTTCTCTATTTTTTTTCTGCACACACTCCTTACTTTAAGATTCATCGGCTAGGGGCCTTTTTACAACTTTAGTGCACCTTATGGGCCCTTCCATGGTTCCACTCGAAAGCTACTTCCCAATCTTTCACCTTACTTCTTTTAGAGCCTAGTGCCTTTGGAGGTAAAGGTTCAACAAGCTCAAGTTAAGAACAAAATTAGGGATACAACTTGTAATGTGGATGCCAAGGAAAAGGTCTACAAGCTCAAAGGGGCTAGCAACGGGAAACTTTTATTTGTAAGTGACAAGAACATCTTTGATCGAGCAAAGAACTGCCTAAATCATCTCCTAGACTAGAACAACTTAATGATTTTTCTTCGATTAACACATGAGGCAAGTTCTAGACTACACATGATAGCACAGAATATCACAAATCCCCACACACACATTGCACATGACTCCAGCAAGACGGTTCAAGTCAAGCAAGCGCATATAGTTGATAAATTTAAGCAATATTTCACTAGGTGACAAACAAGTAAACAACTGAGAATAGGTGTCAAAGAATAAGCTATTTATTTCACTTAGGCATCAATTTCAAATCAAATACAATAGAAAAACAAAGTGCATCCATAGCATAATGTGTCAGCACCAAACATGTCAACAAGTATCTAGAGTAACTCAGTTTTCTTCTTATCCTACTCCTAAAAAGATAAAAGCAAAATATCCAGTTCAAGCAACACCTTTGAAAAAGAACCGGCGCCAAAAGAAAAACCAAGGGAACTTCTATCTATGTTATCCTATTAAAAGAAAAAGAAAATCTTTTTGGTAATTTTACTTGGACCTAAATCCTTCAATAAAGGTGTCCAAGAGATCCATCGTCGGGAAAAGTCCAAGCTTTTTCTAAATTTTTTCTGATTCAATTTTTAAATAATTGTCTACTACTCTAAGTTAGACTAATACTAACTACAGGTTATAAGAAAAATTGAGAAATATTTTATACAACTACATTCAGAAAGTAATTCCCCCACTGATGGTAGGCTATAATCCCGTGTTTTAGTCGCTTATTGCACTCTAATTTACTGCACTTTAATTGAGTTTGAGCTTTAATCGCTAGTGTTTTGTACTAATTGTAATTTTTATGCCTTGTAGGAGTGATTCCGAGCTATGTAGATGTTATGAAATAAATTCAAGCTATTCTGGAGCTTTGAAGTATGAGTAAAATCCCAAGGATTAAGTTGGGATCGTGTTCAGGGATCAACGAACAATAGTGCACTTAACGAGAGAAATGAAGAATCGAGCAGGAGGCACCCAGGTGCATGAGCTCTCAATGGGCGAGCAAGTTAGGCAGCACACTATCCAAAGTGAGTGGTCATATGCGCGAGCACACTTCCATGTGCGCGGCCACGCACGTCCTATTCCGGAAGTTATCTTATTTCGCGTAGGATAAGGTGTTTTCATTTGTACCCGACCCTACTTGGTATATATACATGGAAAAATGGTATTTTCTGGACTTCCGACAGATCTAAGACCTAAGGAGGCTAAGGAGAAGTTGGAGAAGCAAGAGCACAATGATTTTATCATTCAGTCCTCATTCAAGACACAGGTTTGGATCGTTTTATGTTTTCCTTTAACTTAAAATTATTTGTGATAAATTACTCCATATATATGGAGTAATTCTCTTTAGGGTTTGATGGATTTGGTGTATTGATATTTGTTTGTAGATTATAACTCTAGTTTATGTATTGAATCGTTCTAGATGTTTTAATTATTGTATCTATATTCACTAGTTCATGTAATGGAGAGAGGCATAACTTGTGATATTTTTGTATTATATTTTGTTGCGTAAATTCATTAATTCTTCATAGTAATCGAAAGAGTCTAGTTGAATTATTGATTAACCTAGTTAGGAGAATAATCGAAAGAGTTTTTCCTAAAGACCAATCCATTATGAATTCTTGCATATCTTCACCAAGCCTAATGTAGTTCATATTGTGAGATTGAAACTTAATTGAGAGAAGAGTTTCTGCTGAATGTGTGAACAAATAATTGAGTGAATACGAGAGACTCACTTAACATTAGAAGTGAATCATATAGAGTTAGATACCAAACATTTCTCTTTCACCTATCCTATCCACCCTTATTTTCTCCCATTGACATCTTTCCTTGCTCATTACATGTGTCGATTGACATTAGTCAATAGTTTAGACTTTTAGTTAATTTTTAATTTTAATCATAAAAACCTCAGTTGTTGATCATCTTTGATGAAAATCAAGATATAAACTATGAAAATATTTCTTAACTCCAATCCTTGTGGATACAATATTATATTTTACTATATTTGACTAGCGAGCATATTTAAGTGTGTGTTTGCGCTTGTCACCCACCCCATACTTTTTCCATGCATGGTCTTCGACGCATGAATCATAATGAAAAATATTAAAACAAGGATGAGAAATACTCCGTGGGACCCTCTAGGGCCTCGCTAGCAACATGGTCCTAAATATTACGACCCCACACTTAAGCTCAAACATGCTCCTCAGCTTCAACTCCGGATACTCATAATTGACCTAACCTGCAAAATAAAAACAAAACAAAACTTAACACTGAAAAATAAAAATAAAAATAAATAAAATACATGTTGGTTGCCTCCCAACAAGCGCCTTATTTATAGTCGTGGCATGACTCGGCTACTTTGCTTAGGCTATGCGCTTTCGGTTCTTCTTTCTCCCACGAAGTCTAGCCTTTTTGCACGCTCTAGGAAGGTCTCCTCTTTCATCCCTGGCTTTTTTCTCAATCACGTTTATGCACTCAGCTTGCAACACTACCTCCTCTAACTCAATTTTCTCCTCTGGATCACTATAATTCACATAAGGTCTCTACTCTATTCCCTTCAATTCTACCACAACAATCATGCACAAGTCCTCATAATGCTTAGAGAGCTTAAGTGTCGTATATACATTAAAAAGGATCTCGTTATCCTGATCTCTCATCTTTAACTTTCCTTCCCTCATATCAATAATCGGTCCACTAGTAGCTAAGAAAGATCACCCTAAAATAAGGGGCACTTCCTCATATACCTCATAATCAAGAACAATAAAATCAGCAGGAAAAATAAACTTTCTCACTAACACATCCTCAGTAATTCCGTTTGGCATCACTAATGACCTACGTACGAATTATAAGGTGATTGTAGTAGGTCTAAGGGACCCCAATCATAGTAACTTGAACAAAGATGGTGGCATCAAATTTATACTAGCCTATAAATCATATAGGGGTATACAAATTTCTTGTTTCCCAATAGACAGAGGAATTGTGAAACTCCCAGGATCCTTCAACATAGGAGGAAGTTTACTTTGAACTTTAGCACTGTACTCTTCAGTAAGTGCAACTGTTTCAAACTCTGTATGTCTGCGCTTGTTTTCCACAATATCTTCTTTGCATACTTAAGCATTTCCTGCAAAATTTCCATCAAAGGCAAATTCACACATACTTGGCTCAGAATATCTAAGAAATTCTATTACTTAGCATCATCTTTTTGCTTCTATGGTCTTTGTGGAAAAAGAGGTGGTGCCCTTGTAACAATTACTGGCTCTGATATTTTGCTCTCTTTTTCAGTCTCCTCAACTGGATTAGGAACCAGTTGTCCTTCAGGCCTAGCCGTATACTTCTTTTTCCTTGGAACTTCTTCTAATAGTCTTTCATTTTTCAAGGTAACCGTATTGACTTCAGCCTTAGGATTAGGCTCGGTATGAGCTGGTCGAATATCTTGGGCATTAGAAAGTTTCCCTGTTTGTCGCTCCAAATTCCGAATAGCAGTAGCCTGATTCTAATTATCAGCCATAATATTTTTGAGCATCTCCTTAATATTATTCATTGAATTAGCGGACTGATCAGCTTGTAGTGATCTATATTGCTGTTGAGGCGCTTGTGGACTATACTGATTTTGAGAACCTTGATTTTCACCCCAAGAAATGTTTGTGTGGTTCCTCCAGTTAGGACTGTAAGTGTCTCCATACTGATTTGTTAGCCTCAATTTTCATTACTCACAAAATATACAGACTTTGGATTTGCTGGGCATAGATTGCTCGTGTAACCCTCTCCACGTACTTCATAAAATGCATGAACTTGTTGCACTGGCTTGTTATTTATTGATAACCAGATTAATCATATTGACTTGGTTGGCCTAGGTGGCAAACGTGTGTTGATAATGCAGAAATAGCGTCTAACTCGAGGATCCCTACAGATTTTTGAACTGTGTGTCTGCTCATCTGTCCTTGCAATTCAGGATTACTTTTGGAGAATTTGTTCAATAATGCATAAGTTTCATCAAAGCTTTTCTCCAATATTTGACCTCCTGTCGCAGTATCAATCACAATTTTGGTCTTTGGGTGTAGCCATTCTATGAAGGTATGAGCCAGCACTTTATTAGTGAGGTTGTGATTAGGACAATCTCAAAGCACCCCCGTGAACCTCTTCCAAACTAAATAAAAAGACCCATCCGACTTCTGTTTAAAGGCTACTATCTCACTTCTGATCTTTGCAGTTTTTCCCAAAGGGAATAACTATGCCAAAAATTTTCTAGGCAGATCATTCCATGATGTAATAGCTGGCGCCGCCTTCAACCACCTCTTTGCTTCGCCCAACAGAGAAAACGGGAATAGTGTGAGCCTTACAAAGTCCGGTGTGACTCCATTGGTTATATAAGTATCACTAATCTCTAAGAAGTTCGGAATATGTTTCTGTGGATCCTCATATAGAAGACCCATAATTACCCATTTGCATGTAGCAACTGGATCATGCTCTGTTTAAGCTCAAAGTGCCTAGTGATTCTAGGCTGCAAAATTCTATAGATGATATTAGCAATGCTAGGCATCGCCACCTCCGGAACTGCCACATGTTTCTCGCCTGCCATAGTCACAGGTAATTGAACAAGTGCTTGAAGATTATCTGTGTCTCCTGCTTCTCTAAATCTATAGTGAAATATTCTCTAATGTTCTGGGTCAAAGCACCCTTTTCATTCAAATAAAGTTCCTGAGAGCACCAGTAACAAACGTTAGACTTGACGAAATAGACAACAAAAGTAAAATCTAGTACAGTAGTCAAAATTTAAGTCCCTGGTAACGGCGCCAAAAACTTGTTGTTCTCAAAAGCACAAGCAAGTATATGTGGTCGTATAAGTAATAAAGTGATAAGCTGAGTGTCGAACCCACAGAGACTTGTGTTAACTACCTACTAATTTCAACAAAATTATTATTCAGTCGAGTTAATCATAGTTTAATAGTGTGATTATAACTAAGCAATGAATGTGACAAGTAACTAACTAAGCAAGCAGAAAATGGTTGTTGAGAATTCAGTAGAGATGAACATCCCAGGGTTGTGATCAATTTACCAATACTATTGTGTTCTAATTAACTCTCCATTTCATATCACTCATGGTTTCCAATAAATCGAGTAATTTCTCTCATATCATTCTTCTGAATTACTACTCACCTATTAAAAATAATTTAACATCTATATTCCTATGGAATCAATTTATTACAAATACATTAAAATAATAATATTCAATTAAGCATGGTGACTAGTTATATTCCTAGCCTAACCACAATCCTCTCCCCCTCCTCCCCCCCCCCCTCCCGCAGAGTTAAGATTATGTCCTCTTTAATTTTTCTTTAAACTAGACGTAGCTTTCCCAAGCATAAGATAGATAGTAAATAGAACCTAACTGTTGGCTAGGAAATTAAGTAATTAATCACAGAATTGAAGAAACAACCATATATTAGTGAACTATAATCAAGATAAGTCAACTTCAATTAACAATATTCATAGCTAAATCACAATCCCAGAACTTATGGGTTTTAGCCACTCGTGATAAATTAAATAATTTCATAAGCGTTAAAAGTTAAGGAAATACTAAGAAAGATGAAAAAACTGAGAATCCTTGCTCCTGAGTGTTCCGTGTGTGTGCGTTTTTCTCTCAAAGTGGCATCTCCCCTTCCAAAATAGGTTTCGATTTCTTTTTATACGAGTTGGGGGAGTGTCGGACCGAAAAATCTTGTGCGAAGTGGGAAAAAATCCAGTCACCTAGTGTCCAGGATAGCACGTCGCGCTAGCCCTAGCACTAAGTTGTTGGCCAAATATTTCTGGTCTGTAATTTGCGTCATGGGTAGCGATATGCACTACACTAGACGCTAGAATTCGACACTTGTCTATTTTTCATTTTTTATAGCTTCAACTCATGCTCATTCAATCCATTTCACTCTCAATTGATTCCCACACATATAAACACAAAAAATTAGCTCAACTTATTGTTATAACACATTAAATCTAACAAGAATAGATCAAAATGTGAAGCGATTCATAAATAAAAATAAATGCTTTTGGACAAACATCAATTATGCTTCATTTCCACTCTCTCATTCTGTTGGGGTATTATTGTACACGGAGTTCGAAAAATAATCCCACATTCAGAGTTTCTCATACATGTAAACTCTGTACCATTATCGCTCTTGAAGGTTTTGACTCGCTTATTGAATTGTCTGTCTACCATATCAAGGAAATTTCTACCATATCAAGGAAATTCTTATTAGTTTTCACTATTTTCTTTTTATCAATCAATAAAAAAATTCAGACAGCACGCGAGTAATCATCTACAATAGTTAAAAAATATGATACACCACAAGACAAAGTTGTTCGGTAAGATTTTCACAAATCACCATGAATCAACTCAAAAATTCTAGAAGTTCTATTAGTACTCAAATGAAATTTGTCTCTTGTTTATTTAGCCGATGACATACATCGCGACTTTTATGCAAAGCATCACTATTTTTTCTAAGATCTATGACAGGAATTAACTTGGTCATTTGTAGAGAGGGATGACCCAAATGCCTTTGCCAAAGAACCAGCAAGCCTACACCACCAACCTTTAAAGCACATATCCTTTGTTTGTTCCAGAAAGAGGAGGGTCCATCTATTTGCTCAGCTGCTCTGATCGACATCCTCGAGGTGCGGTCATGTATAATACACAAAATTTTAGTGAAAATGACCAAACAAACTGAGTAATCAATTAATTGAGATGCAGAAATCAAGTTGCATGTTAAGCCGGGCACATAAAGAATAACTTTTAGGACCAAATTTTCTTCAAGTTTGTTGAACTCTCGGTGGATGCTACAACATTACTCCCATCAGGCAAAGTCACAAGATCGCATAATTTTTCGCATATTATGCAATAATTTTAAACATTCTGTCATATGGTTGCTCTTGTATCGATGATCCAAGATACGTAATTTTTCTTACTAGTCAACTTCTTATTCAAACTTATTTGTTGGTTATTCAACATAGCAATCAACATTTTCCACTGCTTATTACTCAACCCCGCAGGGCCAGCCGTTTCTGCTCCGGTCACAGCTGCAGAGATGCCACCTCCCATGATATATGCAACATACGCCCGATATGCAGTGCCACATCCGCGGCCTCCATTCATAGCACCCCTATGATGTTGTTGTTTTCTTCTACCGCGCCCACTTGATTTACCATCACCACGAGGTGTGTCTCCCCACTATGTTGGATATCCAACAAGCTAGAAGTAACTTTCTGAATCATGTCCAGTTCGCTTGCAATAAGAACACATATTTTTATCCTTCACTTTATTCTAACCTCTATAAGGGGATTCCTTTGTACAACAAAGTTCATAACATTGCCACATTCATCTATCCCTCGAGCCATTGTCTTCACACGTTCGTCTTGTACCAACTTCAAATAAACTCGATTCAAAGTTGGCAACGAATTTTGAGCGAGCAAGTTTGACCTCACTGTTCCATACATTGTCTTATATAAACCCGTAAAAAAGGTGCACAATTCTCTTCCCTTTTCTTTTCCAAAATTGCTGCAAGATCACATGTGCACTTACCACATGTACAAGTCAGTATTTGCTCAAAATTAGCAAGTTCTTCCCAAAATTTTGTTAATTTTTCATAGTAATTACTATGGTCATGCCATTTTGTTTGCACTTCGTTCGACCTTCAACTGTTGTATTCTTGGACCATTAGAGACTGAGAAATGATCTTTAATACTTTTCCATAAATCTTTAGCTACTTCCATATGTGGTACAGATGAACGCAAAGTAGGCTCAATAGCATTCCGAATCTAAGAAACCAACAATGAGTTGATGGTCCACCAATCTTCAAGATGTGGAGACTTCTCATCCGGTCTCCTGATTGTTCGTCAATAAATCCGAATTTCTTCCTCGCCCTCAAGGTGGTCCTCATGGACCTTGCCCATTCATCATGTTTTCTCCCTTCAGAGACACCTGTGTCATCAAAATTCCAGGATTATCATTAGATGTTATATCATATGGAGAGATGGTCTTTTGTTTGTTTGTCTCGTCACCACCACCGCTCCTGTCGGTAGCGGTGGTGCTTATCATCGTCCCCTGCCATTGGTACGTTACTCAGAAATTCTTATGGTTTGGCTCGACTTTGGCTCGGGTACATTAAAAATCACGCAAGCACACATAGAAAGGCTTGCCTTCTTCTATTAATTAACAAGAATATAAATACAAGACAAGTAGTAAACCTTAGTCCTAACAATATGGAAAACTAGTCCTAACAAATATGAAAAAGGAAAATAAGGAAAACTCTCCTAGTCCTAAACATATAAAAATATATAGACCCATACATATGCTTCTTTAATAAAGCCCAAAAGATTTGGCAGTAAATAACCAATCCTTATTTACTCCAAAACAGACGAAAATATAGGAGACATTTCAATATTTCATCATCTAACCTAGAGTTCATATTGAAAATCTTCGAATTTTACCACAACCGCCATTAAAATCATCTTAATGAATCGTGGCAAAATCTCATCACCAATTTCACTCTTGAAATTGTAACAGAACTCAGAATTTGAAATTTTTAATATTTTTTTGAGTGGGTATAGTTGAGACTTATTGTAAACATATAGACAATACTAAATACAAAATTTAAAGAATATTGGAATGATACGGATTATTTCGAGGCAAAAATTACTCAAATAAGTTTGGTTCAACTTTTAGTTTTGAGAAGAGAATCGGCAGAAGTATACACCAAATTCGTCAGCAATTTTCTAATATATATATATATATATATATATATAACAACAACAAAAATAACAATAAACTCAGTGTAATCTTACGAATAGGATTTGGGAAGGGTAGTATATAAACAGACCTTATCGTTATCTTGAGAAAGTAGAGACACCCTTTCGGATAGACCCTCGACTCAAGAAAATATAATTTTTTTCCATACACATAATATTATTCTCTATAAGGAAAATTATTTTCTGGAGAACAATCTAAATTAAATCTCAACTTACAAGGGAATGATTAATGTTTGGTTTAAACTATAAAACAACGAAGAAGTAATTTTTTGCTTTTTAAATTTAACTTATTGATAACTCAAATCAGTTTGATTCAACTTTGAGTTGGAGAAAAGAATTGATATAAGTAAAAACCAAATTTTCCAGCTGAATTTTTAAAAATTACGCATATGAAGTATATATAATTAAACATTATATGTCTAAAAGGGAAAAAAACAAATAGTGCATGTTAATGTTAAATTGTGTCTTGTCTGATTTTCGCGTTTTTAAAGAACTTGATTCGTTGAACTAGTTCAGTACACTCAAACAAGAATAGTTGCGAAAAAGTAATCAATACAGAGATTTTTACGTGGAAAACCTCCTTGATCAAGGGAGTAAAAACCACGACTCACCAAGTAGAATTTTCTTCTAATCTCAATTAACTTCAAAGAGCAATTTTAGGTTACAACTCAATAATCATTGAAATTAACTCTAGTACCCTAACCCCTACAATCAATTCAATTGTAGCAACTCTTTTCTAAGTTATTTCTAGCTTAGAAAGCGAAACAAAACTAAGTCTCAAGATTAACCTATTACAAAACTTCTATGAAAGTTGATAAGCTACAAATCGGAAGAAAAAAAAATATTCAACCTAACAACTGAAGAACTTGAGCAGCTTCATCTTCAAGAATCTGTTCTTCAGTTGACGCAATTGGATCTTCAAAAGTACTTTATTTCTTTGCTAGATATTGCTAGAAGTATTCTCACAATTTTCTCAATTGTCATGTTCTTGAATTGTGGTAAAAGATCTTCTTTTATAGGATTAAGATTGGCCGAAATTCTCCATCAATTAATGCTTCAAAATCTAAAATATTCCGGTTAAGAAAATCTTTTCCCGTTTAGACTAGGTTTTCTTATTTGACTCCAGTTTTCATCCTTCTTGCTTCCCACGAGTATTTTTCGTATACGCATATTCTTTTATAACACGAAATCCTCCAAACGCGTATTCCTTTTTTAACACGGGCAAGATCTTCTAGGAATCCTTACTCGCATTGGAATACTGGTCTTCCGCGTCTGACTTGGTGACTTTAGCTAGCCTACTATTAACCTGGTTCTTTTGACGTTCAACATTTCTACTTTGTCACATCTTCACGGCAATCTTGCACATGCCAGACTAGACCTTAAAACCTGGTTTTTATCACAGTTTGTTAATCATCAAAGACAGAATAGCCTAGAAGGCACTTATATTTGTTCCGGTTTGATATTCCGATCATTGTACTCCATTAAGTTTCATCCAGACACCTGAGCTCGATCAAAACTAGTATTTTATACGTTTCTGACTATTGACCAAACTTGTGTGGCATTGAATCTGCTGAGTTGGACGAATTGTGTAAAATGCACGCATATAATACGAGTGTAAACAATAAATTTGATTTAGAAATTGATTAAATAAAAGAAAATTAAAAAAAGTTAAGAAATTATTACTTTATTATTAAAGAGTTCCCCTCCCCTTCATGTACTCTTCTTCCCCCAACCCTGCTACCCTCCCTTAATTTCCTATTTTGTGATCTTCTTCACTAACCCCACCCCCCTTCATATACTCTTCTTCTTCTCCCCTCTTCATACTTGCCTTCCTATACTGTTCAGTCCCAATATTTACCTCTTCGATATCGCAAAATAAATTGTGATTCACCTCCGATGTTTTCTTCCATTTTATTTGTAAAAGAAAAAAATCAAATCTAAAGGTAAGTCAACAACAATACATAATTTACTAATAATATAGCCTAATAGGTGAGATTTCATTGAGATAATAAAAGTTGGAGACCCAAATGAACATGGGTTTTCTTTTTTTCTTTTTTAAATAATATTTGTTCATAAAAATGATAAAAATTATATGGGTCTTCTTCTTGTTGAAACAATATCTTGAAATCAACATAAGCAGGATTGAGATCTCCACATAAGAGTGGGAATTGCATGATTCCGAAGTGTTTATTTGGACGGATAGCTGCAATTTGTAAGGATTTAGGAATTATTAATTCTATTATCTATTTTATTTTCTTCTTTTCCTTTCCTTATTTTTGTTTTCATTTGTTAATGAGCTTTTGAAAAATGATTGCTGAATGTATTTGGGGTAATAGGGTCTCCACTGGCTCTATTACCTTTAGGGGCCTTAACTTTTTAATTTTTTTTATTATTTACTTAAAGTCTATTTTTTTAGCTTTTTATGGATACAAAGTTATTTAATTTTCTTATAATTAATAATTCATAATAAGTATTTCTCAATTGACAATATAGTTAATCCACTTAACCTTTCTTGTGATATTGTTGTTCTTAGGTAAGACTTTATCAATTTTAATTTTGAAAATTTCTTTCCGCTGAAGCAACGGTAACATGAGTTATGAACAATATTCCATAAGCAATTTAAATACTTGGAAAAGAATTAAATCTTTTTATTTGATTAAGTGTTCAATTAAACTGTTATCTTCTAATCGTACTATTTTTCTTAATATTTTTAATTCAGAAAATAAATCTAAACCATCAATATCGAATTGATTATTATGCTTTAAGGAACATTCAAGATTAAGAAAATATTTTTTCAAATTTCCAACATCTAGTGATCTTAGTTTTTACTGCCAAATAGAAAATCAAAAATATTTTTATATACTTCGAATTGTTCAAATCTATTTTGAAGTGAAAAAATAGCCTTGTTTATTATGTATAAAAGTAATCAACTCTAAAGTACTCTTCGAAAGATTTTGAGATTTCATTATCAACATTCGCATCAGATTGTAACTTCATATATATCACATTTTTCTTACAAATTTCGGGTTCGATATTCATTTCAAGTGCAATTTCCTTAGTAGAAATCATAGCTTTTGCAAATCTTTCTTCTCTATATTTGTTAGAAAGAAATTAGACTTTTTCACTTTACATAACTCTTTTTTAAACTTAAATATAGTATATTAGGTGTAATAAAAAATGGGGCCCCCACAAATATGGGGCCTAAAGCGGTTGTTTTACTTGCTTTATGGAAGGGCCGCCCCTGAATAGAGCTCGGAAATTTTTGGAGTTGTGAAGATGGCGGCATAGAGGTGGGAATAACCAGAGATAGAGAGTAGTGGGGAGGTGAAGTGGAGTGAAAATAAAATAAAAAATGGAGTAGAAAATTTTGAAATAAAGTGAAAAAATAATGATGTGGCATAAAAAATCTAAGGTGGACATTGATGTGTCATCAACAAAGGATCGTTGAGAGCATGCGAGATCAGAGGGTTAAAAAGAGTTGTTTTGAACGAGTAGAGATGTCTAGATGAAACTTTATGGAATACAGCGATCGGAATATCAAACCGAAATAAGTACATACGTGTCTCCTAGACTATTCTGCCATCATCAAAACACAATATGCTCTCAGCTCAACAGTGTATATTTGCAGTACAAATTTTTTGTGTACAGAGTTTAATTATTATTCTTAATAAGGGAAACTTTTGGTAGAGAACAATTTAACTGTATTTCAGAGTTGATTTTTATCGAAGTTAAGCTATCAAACTGCAATCATATGTTTTTTTTTCTTTTGGAAACAAAAAAAAGGAACGACGTCTAATCCCAAAGCATTGTCAACGTTAAAATAAAAAAATGAGATACTAAAAAAATAAAATATTATATAAATACTTACCCTTACGATCGGATAACAATTAAACTTATAAGTGATTTTAAGGACACATGATTTCACCTAATACCAATTGACAAAATTCTATGATTAATAACAGAAATTAACAATAAAATACAAAACCATTGTTAAAATGTAATTCAGCCCTCGAGCTAGAGTGCCATGAACTGACTGATACCAGAATAGTAAAGTATAAAGCAAGCTGATGAACAAAAGAGTATAAGCGAGAAAGAGTGTTATATTATTTTGATATGCGAGAATAAGATGGATTACAAATGATTAGAAACCCCTTTATATAGTAGATGAATTTTACTTATGGTACAACTCTAATTACAGAAGAAAATCACATGATTAGCTAAATAACCGTTCTTGATTTGATTTGTTCCGAGATTTACGCCATGATCTTCAACCAGTCGCGAATATCTCGCATTTCTATTATTATGCCATATTCGATCTTGCTCGATGTCTATCTCGTTTGGTCTCGATCACTACTGGTCTCGATCTCGACAGGTACCTCGAATCCCGAACTTGGTATTTTACCCTCATTCCTCGGTCTGATCTATTATGGGACCGAACTTCGGTCCATCACCCTGGTTCAGTTAATCAGTAAAATCGGGTGAGCCTGATTTTTTAACTGTATACAGATAGTCCCCTCATTTTTTGGAGTGTAATGACAAGAAACGAATTGAATCTTTGACCTTTACCCTGATTTATCATGATGTCACATGATGTCATCTTCGTGATGTAAGCGACAGAAGTGACCGAAACGTCTCGTCGGTACAATTTCCTAGGAATTTAATGAGTGTCGCTTAATGGTCAGCCACTAGTGTTTTCGAACTGTCATCGTGAAACCCATAAATAGGCCTCTTTCCCATTGATTCAAACTTTACTTTCAATCTCTTCTAATCTCCAAAGCTTTCTACATCCCTCAAGTCCTTCCATCTGCAAATCATCAAGTTTCATTGTTAACCCCTTCTCAAAACACCAAATCTCATTATCTTCCTCTTTCTTTAAACTCAAACCAAATGGTAAAAATGACAAAAACTATGCCACAAAAAGAAAATGTTTCATCATCTTGGTCGACCGTCAAGAAAACATCGGTGGAGCCGCGCCCTAAGGAGTGTGTTCCCGGGGGGTGCGTCGTCAGTTCTCACTTGAAAATCGAGAAAACTTTGTCGGTCCCTGGTCGATGCGAGCCAGTGTCGAGAGACATATGCTCGATATCTGAGAACTTCCTTAAGCAGGTGAAGAAAAAATGCAACTGGAAGGGCAAAGAAATGGTGATTCCGGGCCCCGAAGAAAACATCACTACCCACGTGGAAGGGGTTTTGAGTGTTTACACTTACCCTTTTACGCTGGGTCCCCTCGATCCCGTTATCGTTGATTTCTGCCGCGAATACCAAATAACCTTAGGTCAAATCCATCCCTCCTTTTGGAAGATTGTTATTCTACTCCGATTTTTCGTGAGCAAAATCGAGGGGCTTCCTTTCACCCTCGACCATCTCATCAGGTTGTACAGCCCCCGACTCTACTGAGGTGGGCTAATAAAACTTCACCGTCGGGCTACCAAGGCGCTGATTTTGAGCATAGACGAGGACAAAGTTCGAGGCTGGATGGGTCGGTTCGTTCGAGTGAGGACTTCAAACTTGATCTCGGCCGAGAAGATGTCGTTTCCCGAGAAGTGGAATATGAAGCGTAAGTACAACCCCACTATTAGCTTCTATTTGTTATTTTGCTTCCTTACTTTTTCTCATCGATATCCTTTTCCATGATGTAACGGCTGCTTGGATGCCCGGTGCAACTCCTAACCTCGAGAGCTGGGTCAGGGACCTGGCCTCGACCTCTAATGAGCACGCATGGCGTGATTTATCAAAAGGCCGGTGGGAAGCCAAAAGACATTGTAAGCCTTTTTTTATGTGTATGGTAATTTGGTTAAGATTTTCCTCAACACTTATTCAATTTCTTATCTCGCAGGTCTTGGCAAAGATGCAGTCATGAGGGCCCCATCTAGCGAAGAAGAAACTTCGATCTCAGTTTCGAAGTCGGTAAAGGAGAAAAAGAGAAAAGGGACCTCGACCTCAGAGGATCCAAAGCCTAAGAAAAGAGCGGCTCGCAAGCCGAAAAAGGATACCATCCCCTTGCCTGTGGAGTCAATTTGACTCCTAAGAGAGGAAGAAGAAGAAGCGAAAGATGGCTCCGGGCTGGTGGCCCGAGTAAAGATGAACACCGAAGCACAAAAGGCCACCGAGCCGGTAGGATCCAAAAATATTCTGCCCCTAGCTGATGGGGCCTCGGGAGGAGACTCGGGTGGAGTCCCCGAGTTAGAAAAGGCTGAAGATGTCTCGTCTCGAGGCAAAAAAGTGGCGGAACCGGATGTGTAGGTCAGTCTCGAGACTCATAGAGATGAAAAAAAATCCCCAAGAGACCCACTTGGGTAATAGAAGTTGGAGACTCCTCGTCCCTCCCTTCATTTTCTGAGGAGACGATTCAGGAGGCTCAAGCCATGAAGAATCTTGATGCAGAAGGAGCCCACAGATGGGAGGATCCATTATGTGGTTATTTTACTAGAGTCAAGGATGCCTCCGGCCTGAGTGATTTGGAAATACCAATGAAGGATTCAGGTGGGACCTCATCGAGCTTCAGACTGACCAATCAGTTCACGGCCCCTAGCGTCAGTCCTGGGATCAAACGAACAATTGCCATCTCCATCCGGGAGCATGCACGAGGTTTTGCCACCCCCGTAAGGGTGTCCAGTTATTTTTGGGGTCTGGTCACGAAGGAAGACCAGGCCCTAATGGACGAAGTGGGGGCTTTGTTTCTTTTCAATGAGGCACAAATAGCCTTGAATCGGGTAAGCCTTAACTTCCCATGTTAATAGCATACTTGTATTTTTCTTTTTGTTTAATTTCTTTCCTTCCATCTATATAGACCTCGGTGCTTCATCACGAAGCATTTTCTAGGTCTCGAGCAGAAATGAGTCGGTACGACGCCAACATTCAAAGGCTCACCGAGGAGAAGAATGCCCTTAAACTTCTCAGTAGGCAAAAATAAGAAGAAATCAAGGACCTGTGATCTGAGCTAGCCGTCTCTCAAAAGGAACAAAGCGACCTAACCGAGCAGGTAAATAAAAACTTAGACCCTCATGGCATCGGTTCGGGAGTGATGGCCAATAATTCGAACTCACAGGTCCAGCAGAAGCTCGAGATGATCGAGCGGCTCCGTGGAGAGGTAGATGTGGTGAAGACGGAGACCTTAGCGTGGAAGCAGAATATGGACTGCCTTGCCTCAAAGAAGAAGGCTGCTCTGGCTCAGTTTTCCTCGGCTTGCAATCAGCTTCAGGGTATGAAAGAAAATCACTTGGCACAGGTCAAGAAAATTAAGGAGCTCCAGGCCCCGTTGGTAACCGAACTTGCAATGGCCAAGTCTGATGCCGAAAAAGCAAAGGCTGATGTTGAGGCGATCGTGGCCGTCTACAGGTTTGATGCTGAAGCAGCTCAAGCTCAAGCAAAGGAAGTTTCTGATGCTTCCCAAAATCGAGCATATCGGGTTGCCGATCTTTCCAAGTGCCAGACTCGAAGGGAAACCCTCGAGAAGATCCATGCTCGAGGCTTCAATCTCACTGATGAGATCAAAAACATTAGAGAGCTCGAAACCGATGCCAAGGCACTAGCTTCTTATGATGATGATGACACCGGGAGCATGAGCGGGTCCGAGAGCGGAGAGGATCCCGATGTCAAAAATGTAGCTCCCCGGGAAAATTAGGTACTTAGTATTTTCCCTCTAGATTTTTTCTATAGGATCATGATCGGACCTTGTAAATAATCTTACATATATATATAGATCTATTTTCTTCCCAACTTGTCTTTATGTCATTTCTGCCTTATGAAAAATTTGCTTCATTTATGCCTTATGAAATTGCATTCATAGGTTCGAGGCTTAGGCAACTTGATCGAAGCCGGACTAGAGTAGTTTTTATAATCGAGTGAGTACTTGCTCGAACTCGAAGTAGGGTATCCCTTAGGTTTTATTTGAGTGAGGATGATTTCTCGAACTCAAAAATAAAAATGGCCCTTAGGCTTTTGTATTAGGCCGATGTGGCCTTTGTAAAAAAGAATGGTTTTTTTCCTCCTTCCAGCTTAAAAAGTTAATCATATAAAAATTTGTTATGCCTTAGCATGAGATAAGGAATTGTTCGAGAGTTAGAACAAATCTATACCCATTAGGATTTTCGAGGGTCGATATTATCGAAACCCTTTGTAATTTTGCCGAGGGTAGCCTTTTTAATCGGTTTATGAAAATATTAGAAGGCATGTTTTATTACGGAATTCGGACGTCTCTGAACCGTGTTAATTTGTCCGTAGCCTTTTATTTGGGATTTTCTTCTTAGGCTTATTTTCCCGTTTTATTTCGAGCTTGCTCGAAGTGTCAGTCCCCGAGTGGGGTGGCCGTGGCCTATAAAAACCAAGGGTTACCTTTAAGGTCTTATAGTCTTGAAGTTTCAATAATGCTATTATTCGGATGGTAGTCCCCAAGTGTTTGTTCGAACATCAGTCATGATCGTCCCTTAAGCTTGTTTCCACAATAGATCAAGAGTATGAAATGGTAAAGTAAATTTTTTCTAAACCATGTAATATTTGTCAAAGAAAAATACTTCTCTTAATAGATGATTATATATGTGCACATGTTTGATGTTAGGGCTCGAGTAACCTACATAGGCACGGTTCATTTGACCATTTGGCTCTTACAATATTTACTTATCGAGACCCTGTTGCTACAAAGTACTTTCCTTGAAACAAAGTTGACATTCGAGGGTGATGCCCCCTAGTATTCGAGGTTGATTGTAAAAAGCCTCGGATACTGTTGAATTTCTCTAAGTTAGCACGAATAATAGTTTCCTCGCTAAAAACCTCACTGGAAAAATCCATTTGGGACAAAAATCGATCTAAGGGGAAAAGAGTGCAACACGTGCTTTCAGACCTAAGGATTTCGTATTGAAGGATCCATTGACGCCTTCGATCAAACACTTGCAGTTGGTTAATCTAAAATATAAATGAAAATGGAGAAGGTCGTAACTTAGCAGTAGTATCGTTTGAGGAGTGAAACGTTCCAATTGTTTGGTAATTGCTCGCCATTTATAGTTCTGAGCTTGTAGGATCCTTTTCTGGCGATGTCGAGGACCTGATATGGTCCCTCCCAATTTGGGCCAAGTTTTCCTTCATTTGGATTTCGAGTATTGAGGGTGACTTTTCTTAATACTAAGTCCCCGTTTTAAAGTGTTGTAGATTGGCTTTCCGATTGTAATACCTTTTGATCCGTTGTTTTTGTGCGGCCATTTGAACGAGGGCAGCTTCCCATCTTTCATCCAGCAATTCGAGGCTTGTATTCATAGCCTCGTGATTTGATTGTCACACCCCAAAAATCGAGGAGCACGACCGGCACTCAACCGAGTAAACTCGACTGAGTAAGCCTGCTAGATTTCATTCTACCCAAACTAATTCATGAGTAAAGGGGATATGAACTCCATTAATCAAATTCTGAATGTATTTCATTACGACTTCCATTTCATTTCCATTAACAACTTCATTCATATTAACAAACTATTACAAGTTTATGGATTTAATGAAAAACATATGTTTTTGCTAAATACCAACATTTCTAGCTCCACTCTCAACATCAAGCACCACCCACAAACTGTCTACGGAGCCTCTAAGTATAACTGGAGGGTAATAAGGAAATGTCGGAAACAAGGCTCCGGCTATACCTCAAAATATGGTAAGAAAATGAACAATAGATACATGAGGAACAAAAGGTTCAAGACCCCGAAATGAAGTGGGGATCACCAAGTAAGCTGGGAAGTGTATACTGCTATCACTATCATTGATCGATGCCGCCTGCTGTGGAACCACCTATATCAATTAAAGATACAGCTCCCCGGCAAAAGGGACGTTAGTGCTGTCGAATAGCACTAATATGTATAGCTAAAAGTACTGTTTCAAAATAGAATGTCCATATAGGCAAAGACAACACTTAGAAAACAACAAATCACAATCAACAATATCCAAACAACCAATTGAAGCATAAGGATTTTCAAAGTACGAAAATAGTATCTATGTATTTTTGGTTGGGAGATCATTAGCACCGATATTCTACCGTCTTTGTTAGCACGTAGTTCGATCACGCCCGATCGCTAGTCCATCTCCCCACGGACAATGTGGTTTGACATAATGATGTGAAAGAAAGTTGTTACAAGAGTAGTACCACCATGTGCGCAACATGGAGTCTGATCTCCACCCGATCAGCTAGGCCGCTTTCCCACATATGCCGTGTGGGTTGGATTTTCCTTTTCCAATTCACAGGTACCAGTTTCATCCCAATTTAGGGGAATAATCACAATTTCGCCAATATCTCAATTTCATCCCAAATCACAATCCACCCCTACACCGGCACGTGTAGTTTCAGGTGTGGGCCTTATGACCCACCCTTCCTCGATTTTGCTAATGATTCTCCCAAAAAAAAATTTAGTTTAGTTTTCACACAAAGGTAACACATATATAGAAATGTATTCATCTCAGAATCTTTCACATTGTACAAATCTTCATTAGCATTTTCAACCTCTCACAACAGCAATATTTCATTGGCTCGTTGGGCCTTTCACAAGTTTCATTATTTGTGGCACGATGGCCGCATTTTATTTATATTCTATACTTTCACTTCATTTAATTTCAAGGATCACCACCAACTACCAACATATAGAACATTTCAGAAATCATATACCTTAAGTGCGTTAGTAATGAAAATTTTATATATATTTGGTTCTTACCAAAGAAGGAGATATAACAACCAACATTAGGAACACACATCAAAGTCATAAACAAGCAGTACACCAATTATCCTTGAATTACTCTTTTCCAATCACGACAATGTACAATTTCAACACCGGAGTATGTTGGAATTCGGATCACATTGGATGTATTTATAAGGCAAAGCGTTATCTAAAACAACCACTTATGGGCATAAATTGAGTACAAAATCCTTTAGGCCATTCTATTTTTGAAGTCATTTATGAATAGTAAGTCGAGGCTCATTTCATAATCTGTTTCATATTTTCTCTTTTCATAGGTATCACTAGGCACAATTATAACTTAAGTTCTTGGCACATTATCCACACTCATTTTCTCCAATTCATTTAATTCATTTTCAAATATATTTATAGATTATCAACAACGAGACATACTCAATCAAGACATTAGGTACATATAGGAGCAATTAGGAGTATTAAGCATATCAAGTTTTCATATCTCAATTGGTATTGTAGTTTTCATTTACCATACGACTCAAAGCCATACCAACTTAATAAACAACCCATACTTACATCTAACTTTTCATAAAAGCTCATTCGGAACGATCAAGTTTATACGTTTATAGGGGATAACCTGGGATGTAGAAGGATTTTGAGTCGACCATACTTAAGCTTTACGGAAACATTATGGGATTCAATTCCGAGAGATAAAGTTTAGCCAACATACCTGTTTGAGCTTTCCTTAAGTTACTACAACGCACCAACACCTCTAGAAATAATAATTTATAGGAAGGTAGTGAAAATCGATTAATAATTAGAAGATTTCTCATGGTGCAACTCTCTTAGGAATTTCATCAAACACCTAACATGTGAAATAGACTACAAGGTTCTATAACGGAAATTCCTTCTTCCCTCAACCAATTTCAAAAAGAACTACCAAAAATAGTTCATTAATCCCACATACTATAACTTAATGTCACATGTATGTCCTATTTCTAACCCCCACAATATATTTGAACTCTTAACCTCTTGCATGCAAGCTCTGGAAGCATGACTTACCCGGATGGAGGATAATCTAGTTGCTAGCTTCCTTGATTCTTGAAAACTTGAGCAAGATTGGGTGATTGGAAAGCTAGGTCCCATTTCTCTTTCTCTCTCTCTCTCTCTATATTGCTGAAAATCGATTAATAATTAGAAGATTTCTCATGGTGCAACTCTCTTAGGAATTTCATCAAACACCTAACATGTGAAATAGACTACAAGGTTCTATAACGGAAATTCCTTCTTCCCTCAACCAATTTCAAAAAGAACTACCAAAAATAGTTCATTAATCCCACATACTATAACTTAATGTCACATGTATGTCCTATTTCTAACCCCCACAATATATTTGAACTCTTAACCTCTTGCATGCAAGCTCTGGAAGCATGACTTACCCGGATGGAGGATAATCTAGTTGCTAGCTTCCTTGATTCTTGAAAACTTGAGCAAGATTGGGTGATTGGAAAGCTAGGTCCCATTTCTCTTTCTTTCTCTCTCTCTCTATATTGCTCTTACCTCTCTCTAAAATTATTAGAATATCACCCCAAATGAAGCCCCAAATATTATTTATCTATATGGGTTTGGGTTATAAAAATAGAAAAATAGACCCTCTGACTTAGATATGCGGTCGCAGAAAGGACCGCATAACAGATGAGAGGCCCGCAAAATGGTCGCATAATGGATGCTCAGAATTGGGATGTTTCGGGTTGGGTATGCGGCAAGTATGCAATCCGCAAACCTATTATGCGGTTTCAAAATGCACCGCAGCCTGACATGAGGTCGTATAGTGCGCCGCATAATGGTCTTCAACTTAGCTCACATTCTGCTTCACTCTGCGGCACTTATGCGGCCTACATATTGATTATGCGATCGCAAACAATACCACAAAATTGCATTCTTCAGGCAAAAAGTTTCCTCAACACCTTAGTGCATTCTTTAACCCAAAAAGTTCGACCCGCGGTGAGATTTACTACTTTTGATCACTTTGGCCTAACTCGGTATCACAAGACCTTAATTATACAGCAAAAATTTTCGGGACCTTACATTGATTTCTCCGTTGAATATCGAAACCTAAGGCTAGGTTCCCCGGGTTTGACCGGGATAAGAGCTTCGGCACCATAGACTAAGGAGAATGGTGTTTCCCCCGTACTAGATTTCGACGTTGTGCAGTATGTCCAAAGGACCTCGGGAAGAGCTCTCTCCATTTCCTCTTATCGTCGGTCAATATTTTCTTTAGATTTTGAATGATGGCCTTGTTCGTCGATTCGGCTTGGCCGTTCTCACTAGGATGATATGGTGTCGATAGGATCCTTTTAATCTTGTGATCCTCGAGAAACTTTGTCACTTTGCTGCCGATGAACTGCTTCCCATTATCGCACACAATCTCGGCAGGCATCCCAAATCGGCAAAGAACGTGGTCCCAAATGAAGTCTATGACTTCTTTTTCTCTAAGTTTCTAGAAATATTGTGCTTCAACCCACTTAGAAAAATAATCATTAATAAACAAAATAAATTGAGATTTACCTGGGGCCGATGGGAGATGGCCGACGATGTCCATCCCCCATTTCACGAATGGCCATGGGGATAACACCAAGTGAAGTTCCTCCCCGGGCTGATGAATCATCGGCGCATGCCTTTGACATTTGTCTCACTTTCTAACGAACTCTTTTGTATCCTTTTCCATATCGTCCCAATAGTATCATACTCTAATAACCTTGTGAACCAATGACTCGGCACCGAAATGATTTCCACAAATGCCTTCATGAATCTCCCATAGGACATAGTTGGTGTCTCCTGGTCCCAAACATATCACCAATGGTCCGTCGAACATTCTCCTGAACAGTGTTCCATCCTCGGCTAAGGTGAATCGCGCTGCCTTTGTGCTAGAGTCCTCGACTTCTTCGGGTCTGATAGGAGTTTCACGTTCTTTAAGTATTCGATGTACTTATTTCTCCAATCCCATGTCATACTTGTAGAATTTATTTCGGCATGGCCCTATTTGATTACTGATCTCGAGAGTTGTACGACAGTCCTCGAGCTGAGTTCGTCATCTTCGACCAATGACCCCATGTTTGCAAGGGAATCGGCCTTGCTATTCTGTTTCCCGAGGTAAATATTGCAAAGTTCATTCTTTAAATCGATGTTGAGTCACTTGTAATTTGTCCAAGTACCTCCGCATTTGATCCTCTTGAACTTCGAAAGTCTTGTTGACTTGGTTAACCACAAGCAGGGAATCACACTTCGCCTCGATGACCTCTGCTCCCAAACGTTTAGCCAACTCGAGACCTGCAATCATGGCCTCATACTCGGCTTCATTTTTAGTTGATTTTGAAGTTCTGATAGATTGTCAAATCGTATTACCTGTGGGTGGCTTCAAAATGATGTCCACCTCGGACCCCTTCACGTTCGAAGCACCGTCTGTGAAGAGGATCCATACCCTCGATGATGTACCCGATTTTAATAATAGATCCTTTTCGACCTCGGGTACAAGGGCGAGCGTGAAGTAGGCCACAAAGTCTGTCAAAATTTGAGACTTAATGGTCGTTCAGTTTGATACTTGACATCATACCCTTTGAACTCGACGGCCCATTTTTCCAATCTACCCGAGAGTTCAGGCATATGAAAAATATTGCGAAGGGGATAGGTAGTCCATACACAAATTGGGTGACACTGAAAATATGGTTTTAATTTCCTAGAGGCGCTTATCAAAGCAAGCGATAATTTTTCTAAGTGTGGGTATCGGGTCTTGGCCTCACCTAAGGTCCGACTAACATAGTAAACAGGAAATTGTGTACCTTGCTCTTTTCGAACTAGGACCACCCCACTTACCGCGATTTTCGAGACTGCTAACTATAAGTAGAGTTGCTCGTCCGCTTTCGGAGTGTGAAGAAGTGGCGGGCTCGATAGGTACCGTTTTAGTTCTTCCAGTGCTTGTTGGCATTCCGGGGGCCATGCAAAATTGCTCTTCTTCTTAAACAACAAGAAGAACCGGTGACTTCTATCTGAAGACCTCAAAATGAATCGACCTAGGGCGGTTATGCATCATTTTATCCTTGTACGACCTCAACATTATCCACTACCGTGATATCTTCGATGGCCTTGATTTTATCGGGGTTAATCTCGATCCCCCGATTTGATACCATGAAACCCAGGAACTTCCCCGAGCCGACCCTGAATTCTTCTCCGGGTTGAGCTTCATGTTGTATTTCCTCCGTATGTCAAAGATCTCCTGCAAATATTTCAAATGGTCCTCTGCTCGCAAGGACTTAACTAGAAAGTCATTAAGATAAACTTCCATTGATTTTCCTATTTATTTTTCGAAGATTCGATTTACTAGGCGTTGGTAAGTTGCACCAGCATTTTTTAGTCCGAACGGCATTATGTTATAATAATAATAGGTGATGTACTTAGTGATAAACGAAGTCTTTTCCTGGTCCGCCGATTTCATCTGTATTTAATTGTACCAAGAGTAGGCATCGAGAAAAAGAAGAATCTCACGGTCGGCCGTGGCATCGATCGTACGATCAATATTCGGCAAAAGAAAAGTGGCACGACCCATACTGGAGGATCATGAATAGCACCCGGGCCATACTTGTCGAGCACCAACGCACATTTTACTAACCTTCCTTCTTATCTTTAAGGGACGACGAGATCATTATAAAAGGTAGATATGGATCATGAACAACAAAAAATGAAAGATAGTGGAATGAACATACATAACATGGGATGACAACACTGCCAAGAAACTACATATAAGGTACGAGCTACCACGCTTCCATGAAAGACTATACCACAAAAATCAGCCGACAAGGCATACCAAACTATACATGAGTCGACACCTGTCTATGAGCCTGTAAAGGAGCATAAGTGCTGCCTCATTGCCGGAAAAGGGACCGACATACTCATAATATCTATAACAAAAATGTATACCAAGACCACGGCAAGTCCGGAGAAAGGATCTCGCCAATTACTGCTGGGAAGCTTACTGTGGTGGGGGAGCTTCGCCCACCTCTCTATCAGGACCTACAGCATGACATGCAGCGTCCACAAATAAAAAGGACGTTAGTACGAATAAAGTACTGAGTATGTAAGGCAAGAAAGCATAAGTAAGAACAGTAATGTAAATAGGGATACAAAATATCCAACATGTAACATCTGGGTACCTCTGAGGGATGCTGACATGAAATGTGTGATACATACATATATATACATAAACTTTTAAAAATACGCCTCTGTAGGAATCATCATTATCATATCATACCCGGCCGTAATAGGCTCGGTAAAACATACTGGATCACGTGGAGCTCGGTAAAATCCAAATGATCAGTGGTTTCACAATAGGTATCGCACTCTGCCGACTATAGCGTGGCTCGGTAGAGTAAAATACGTACATATATATATATATATATATATATATATATATATATATATATATATATATATATATATATATATATATATAATGCATGCAGGACTCATTGGAATCATATTCTAAACCTTTCGGAGAGACGTAAGTTCGATATTCTCTGTACACGTTATTAGGACTAACTCTTCATCAAGAATCTTATAAGAATCAGGAAGTACCAACAACATTGATAACATAATAATAAGAGAAGCAACATCAACATCAATTGTTCCATAAGAAGGGAAACAATGTAAGTACTGCTAGCTTCTAAGAGTAGAGTATCTTTGGAAACTCGTTCATTGTATTATGTAGAATCGGAGTCATGCAAAATAAATAAAGGGATAGCCTCACATACCTTGTATATATACTGCCCAACCTCAAGTTATGAAAAGGTCACGACTTTTTAGTCTACAATAAGAGAAATGACACTATCGTTATCGTTTAAGCGTTGTAACTATTATGTATCGACTACAGCCTATTTTACAATGAAACGAACAGAACTTCCCCTATATATATGACTTCACACAAGTCAAAACAATCACCAAACAGCCCAACATACCCATATCACTTCATACACAAAACAACAACCATAATAGTGTCAAATAATCCGAAAATGTTACGACGAACGACCAGCAAACCACCCTGACATTATGTGGTGTTTATCCACACCCTTTATCCTCTAAACTCCATAAAAATAGTAGAAAAAGATACAACCCAATAGAAACATGAAACAGCCCACAAAACAGTCCCACAAGTTTAGCAACTCAAAATTAATATTTCGGTTTACTAAAACACGTTTCGACTTGTCTTTTCTTTCAAATTGAGAAACATAACCAAAAGTACATAATTAAGCCTATTATCCAATAAAACATCCATTAATTCAACTTAAAAATAAGATCACAATCAGCCAACCATGATGCAAGAACAAACAACATACCACTCTTTCGAAACTCGCTAGGTCTAGTCTTTGCGATTGAGTTACAACTCGCAAACGCATAGATAATGGAAGGAGAAGCATAACCTTACCTTGTACTGAGTATAACCCACGAAAATTGGTCCTTCTTCATCAAAAATCAGTTCCTAAACGCAGTTACAAGAAGGAGAAAGAGAAACTAGCAAGTTGTCCGGGCTTTTCGGCACTAGAATCACGTCGTAATACCCGAAATACCCTAGGGTTTGTGTGGGATTTTTGGGGAGGAATTGCAGGGGTTCAATTTGGTTTTCAAGGTATGAAAGATGGGTGAAATAAATGATTTGATAATACCTTGAAAGTCCCCTCTTGGCCGACTTTGGGGCTTTTAATTGAGTCCTCTCATTTTGGCAAGTAGGTGATGCACCTACTTGTCACCTACCAATCTGCGCAGTCTCGCAAAAATACGAATATCTCTATACTTCGAGATCGTATTGACGAACGGTTTAATGATTTAGAAACTAGACTCATAGATATTAAATTTGGTGGGTATATCACCCCGTAATTACAAGTAAATTTGGAGAAAAGCTTAGTAATATTTGATCTAAAGTTTAAGTAAAATTATGAACATAAGTTGCGATAAATTTTGTCGACTTTTGTTTCATAACTCGTTTGACTTCAAGACTTATGATACGGATATTATATGATTCAAATACCTTAAAACACTACCTCTTGATAATATTAGCACCCCTAGGTTTACCCAAAAATACAGGTTACAACATCCTTGATTCGTTTAACTTCTAATACTTGTTAACCACCTTTGTACACCCGCATATCATTTAAGACCAATAGGATTAACTTATTATCATCTCCAAGATAATCTCTTCTCAAATTTACGTCGACTAACTTATGGCATGAACCAACGTACGTGAATATGGGTTGTAACAAAAAGAGTCCTTAGGGCATGGTTTTTTTAGGTCCTTATAGTCTACGTACATCCTAAGTTTATTGCCCTTTTTAGGAACTACAACTACATTTGCTAACCACTCGGGATACTTTACTTCACGAATGAACCCTATTTTGAGAAGTTTGGTTACCTCGTCCTTGATGAATGCGTGTTTAACCTCGGACTAGGGCCTTCTCTTTTTCTTTACTGGACGGAACATCGGGTCCAAACTTAATCGATGGGTAGTGATCTCCGGCGGGATCCCTGTCATATCAAGGTGGGGCCAACCAAAGTAATCCATATTATCTATAAGGAATTTAATGAGTTTTTCCTTGAGCTCGGGGGTTAACCTCGTGCCCAGGTATACATTTTTCTCGGCCAGGTACTCGATCAGTATGACTTGCTCTAGGTCTTCGACCGTTGATTTTGTGGCGTCTAAGTCATCGGGAATTACGAACGATCGGGGGATCCAATGTTCGACATCCTCGTTCGCCCGATGCTCCTCCAGTTGGGTCGAGGCCGGTACCTGTGCTTGGTATTTAACCTTCTGCTTTCCTTTTGACTCCGATCCCTTTGTTGATGAAGCCGTCGATACCGATATTACTTCATCGACCGTGAACATCTATTTGGCCACATGTTGTTATCCATACACCATTTTTACTCCATCGGGTGTTGGGAATTTCAGAAGTTGGTGAAGGGTTGAGGGGACCGCCCTCATGTTATGAATCCAGGGTCGTCCGAGCATGGTGTTGTATCTCATATCGTCCTCGATCACATGGAACTTGTTTCTTGAATGGTCCCGGCTACATTTACTGGCAAGATAATTTCACCTTTGGTAGCTTCACTCGCCATGTTGAAGCCATTGAGAACCCCAAGATACGGGCACAATCTGATCTTGTAGGCCGAGTTTCTCCACGACCCTCGATCGAATAATATGGCCGAGCTTCCTAGATCAATCAAAACACGTTTAACCTGAATTTTATTCATAAGGATAGATATTACTAGTGCAGCATTGTGGGGTTGTGAGATCCCCTTTGCTTCCTCGTCATTGAAAGACAAGGTCCCTTCTGGCACATAGTCCCGAGTTCATTTTTCCCTGGTGATCGACACCTTGATGTGTTTGAATTTGGTTACTTATGGAATATCGACCCCACCGAAGATCATGTGAATCACGTGTTATGGCTCTTCCTGTTCATGCTTCATGTTTGCGTCTCTGTCTCAGAAGTGATTTTTAGCTTGGTTGCTCAAGAATTCTCGAAGGTGACCCTCGTTGAATAGACAGGCTACCTCCTCCCTTAGATGTTTGTAGTCCTCGGTTCTATGACCATCAGTACCATGGTATTTTCATATTTGATTAGGGTTCCTTTGTGCCGAATCGGTCTATAGGGGTCTAGGCCATCTAGTATCCTTGATCCGTCCAATGGCTGATATAATACCTGATGCGTCAATGCTGAAGTTGTATTCTGATAGTCGTGGTGCTTCTGTGGGATCGACATATTTATCGAAGCCACTCTTACTCATGAGCCCTCGGGAGCTCTTTCCTCGGTCATTCCTTTGGTCATTTCAAACGAGGTTACGCCCTGGACCATTGTTTCTACGATCTGCTTCGTATGGTTGATACCGATCTCTATTTGATCGGGGTTCTCTGTCGATGTCCCTTTGAATCTGCCGACGGGCCTGTTTGGATAAACGGAGCCGGAAGGGGTCCCCAAATGATCGTCCTCGACCCTGATTCTTGACTGGTAACGATTTTTCACATCGGCCCAGGTCACGGCTGGATACTCAATTAAGTTCTGCTTTAGCTGTCGTGATGCTACCAAACTTCGTACGTTCAAACCTTGAGTAAAGGCTTGGACAGCTCAATCATCTGCGACCGGTGGTAGGTCCATGCATTCCATCCGGAACCGAGATACGAATTCCCTTAACATTTCGTTGTTCTTTTGTGCACTTTGAAGAGGTCCGACTTGCTAGTCGCGACCTTTGTTGCTCCGGCGTGCGCTTTGACGAAGGAATCTGCAAGCATGGCGAATGAATCGATGGAATTGGGCGGCAAATTGTGCTATCATATCATCACCCCATTCGAGAAAGTTTATCCAAACTTCTTCAACAGAACAGACTCAATCTCGTCATCCTCTAAGTCATTCCTCGTTATTGCGCATGTATAAGAAGTGACATGCTCTTTAGGATCGGTTGTCCCATTATACTTGGGAATTTATGGCATGCGGAATTTCTTTGGGATGGGCTTAGGAGCCGCACTTGGGGGGGGGGGGGAGGCTTCTACACGAACTTCTTCAAATCCAGACCCTTCAGAATCGGTGGTGCCCCAGGTATTTGATCGACTCGGGAGTTGTATGTTTCTACCTTTTTATCATTTGCCTCGATCTTATTTTCCCCTTATTCGATTCGCTCTGTGAGCTCCTCGAGCATTTTCATAATGGTGGGGTCAGTACCCGATTCATTGGCGTTCGAACTCTCCGGTATAGGTTCGGCCCTATGAACAGCTTCTAGTGAAGGCTCGAGTTCGACCCCACTCGGTGCACGGTTATGATTTTGTAGTTGCACTATAGCAGCCTGTTGAGCCTGTAACATTTCAAATATCAGTTGAAGGCTGACTCCGCCGTCTTCCCTGCCCTGCGTACCTCGACCACCTGATCGAACTTCCCTATGGACGCTGTTTTCGGGATCAACGCCCAGATTTGCATTTAGGGCGACATGGGAACTGGCATCGACGGGGACTGCAGCTGGTACTCCCTCGATGCCAACCTGAGGTAATTCGATACCTGGGGCAGCTACATTATGGTTTTCCCATGGAAATCGAGGCTGTTGTCAGTATGTGTGGGTACTGCTTGTGAGTTCGACATGTTGATTATATAATATCCAAATATATTTTCAATTTCAAATCAATATTCACCCAGATCAGCTTTTTTCAAAAAACATTTGGAAATCTATATCCAAACGGATCAATCTTCACGCCAAATCCAGGAGAAATTTCTGGAATTTTCTAATGCAGCTAATGAAAGCTGATTTTACGGTAATCAATTTTCTAGTTATATGTTGACAATGCTTTAGGATAAGCAAACTGACCTGGACTTTAATGTCATACTAGGCAATTCAAATCTAGGAGAAATATTTATTTCAGCATTTTTATTTTATTTTTCAAAGTAAATATATGATTTAAACATTAATAACAATTTGCAAATATTTAATTTAACAACATCATCACCATCATCAACAACAACAACAACAGGAACAACAACAAATCCGGTGTATTCGATACCCCGAAAATATTACCAACGAGCCTTAGCAACAGATCCAAATCGGTTGGTAACCCAATTTACCAACTAAAATGTACCACGTGGGGATCCCAAGAATTAAGCACTGCTTTAGAGAATAAAACTCATTAGCAAGCCCAACCACGAATGTCATTGCCCCTTTAGCATCCCCCCTCCCCCACCCATCCCGGTAGTATACTAAGTAAGTTTGGATGGATGTAGAAGGAAATACTTTGAGCTACACTTCTAACATTTTTCAAAAGAAAGTTTAGCACGCTACGGTTCTCTTGAATTTCATTTTGCAGTGTCCCATTTCAACAGCAATTACAAAAAGTTTATTTGCAGTATCCATAACCATACGTGCTAGTACTTAATTCTTTGGTTTGAATTTGTACGAAAGGAGATAGGGAGCGTACCTTAAGGAAGCAAGAAGGGGGAAATTTTCTTTATTTTACCACTAGAACCTTCCTTTCACTAGTGAACCCAGGCACGAATTGAAACAAAAAAGAGATACCAGCATACCAACTATTATCATATAGGAAATGAACTGAGTTAAAAGACATATACTTCCTTTACCGAATCGTTACAAATGTTCTTTTGATTATATGATCCTTTTCATAAAATACAACACATGAGATGGTAAATAAAACACGGGAGATCTTTGTAAGGTCTTTTTTTCTATTCAAATTGTACCGGCAATATTAGTACATACTCTCGCATTTGGTTTGTAATAGGTTTCTTTGAATACCTGCCCTTTTTTGCATTTCAATTATCTTACTATCTTGTTATGTATGCTGCTTTTACATAGTTTCTCGATGTTATCCTGTCTTGTTTTCTTGTTATTATTGTGGTACCTATGCTTTCCTGAGCCGAGAGTCTATTGGAAACAGCTTCTCTACCTCCACAAGATAGGGGTAAGGTCTGCGTACACATTATCCTACCCAGACCCTACTATGTGGTATTATACTGGGTATGTTGTTATTGTTGAGTAGCAGATTGCACTATGAAAAACTTGCATATCAAACTTCTAAGCCCAACTTCCTATGTATCTCTCACTCGTTTATAGCAAACCCCTTAACCTCTATTCCAACACCAGCTCCAAAACTTGCACAGTAACACAGTTGAGACATTTTCTATTGGCACCATAAAGTGAATAAAGAACTGGATAGTAGCAGCCTTTTACCTCTTCATAAACAATTAGCAGAATACTGAAAACATTGATCTAATCCACTCATCTCTAAGCTATGAACAGAAGTCAGCAACCAAATAGAAATATGGAGCGAAGAAATAAGACCAATCGATAAAGACTTTTGTTCAGTGAGAGAAAGACTTTTGTTCTTCACTACATTTTACTCAATCAAGTAATTTGCAAGAACAATGATCAAACAGGCTGCCGACTGCTAATGAGCCACTGATACATGCAAAGATAAACACAAATTAAAACTTGACGATGAACACTATCCTATGCTCTTTCTTTATCTACTCTAGGTTTACAATAAATCATAAATGTGAACACCTATGACTTTCCATCACAAACTAGGATGTACCCATGTTGGGGAAATATACCTAAAGGAATTACCATTTCCTAAATTCATAAAATCGGTGTAATTTTCTTTCAAGTTATACACACTCATGTAATTCCCCATACATTTCGGTCCAGATGCCAACAACGAATCCAGGTTTTCGTGCACAAAGTAGATGCAATTGCACTGCAGATAGTCACATGCAGGAAGGGAAGTACAAATATTGGTGTCAATAAGTAACACATTATTACCCAAGTCCTCCAACCTGATCCACTCCCTTTTTGAGATATCAAACCTGTATGCTCTGAATCTACTAACCATGTTTCCCCTTGGATAATAGAATAATATCAGAAGGTCTCCCGACGATTCCACCAAATACACCTGTTGCCAAGATTTCTCTTGTTGGGGCGGAGGACTAACGGTCAGCATCCTTGGAGTATCAACTCCATTTGTTTCAAGAGAAAAGAGTGTTCCTACAATTGAAAGTGCCATAATCTGATCCTTAAAGCACACAACATCAACAAAACGAGCAGGGATTAAAGATTGAACCAAAGTCCACCTGCTGTCTCCCGGTCTAGTGAATGCCACTTCAAAACGAGGACCATATATAAGGAAAACCATATATTCATTTCGAATCTTGAAGTATTTAGCTTTGTGAATAAAAGAGAACCAACAATCTCTAGCAGCACCTTGGAAGTTTAATGTGGTAATCGATGGAAGATTAATGCAAACATGAGTAAAAGGGTTGACAAGGCGAACCTCAAATCTTGGGTTAATGGTGATGACCGATTCTTGACAAGCGCCCCAGCACCGAAAATCTTGAGTTTCAGGGAATGGCAAATAATGAAACTTAAACTTGCACATACTCAAGAATTGCCTCATCGACCCTTTGTTGGTTTGCATTTCCCCTAGCATGAGCCATGGCAATTGAAAACCAGGATGCCAGTTCTTGCTTTTATAAACTAGCCTCCAGGAGCGGCATACAGAAGAAAATGAAAGGAAATCTTCAGCTGCGTTCAATAGGTTTGCGATTGATTCAATAAGATCATATGGAAGTGCCGACCATCCGGCCATCTCATATGCTGATTAGAAAAAGTACAATAAAACAAACACAATGAAGTTGTGGTCAACTATAGGTCTATTTATAGCCAAGGTCAATACAAGAAATCTACATTAGCATTTCGAAACGATTCGGTCCACATTGAAGTATCTCAAAATCTAGTCAAAAAAGGGCAAATATTAATGGTATTAAAGAACCGAATCTTATGCGCATTATGGTAGGAGTGTCAAAGATATTGTTAAAGCGATCCAACATATAGATATGAACCTAATCTGACTGAACAACCTTCCTAAATGCTATATGTATAAAAGTATCACATATATACTAAATATAATAACCAGTCATAAATTTGGAGTTAAGAAGCATGAAAACACTTCAATTACTTATATCCAACCAGTTTAAGTCAATAATGCCTTCGTCTCCTCCATCTTTCTTAAATAGGCTTTTCTTTTGCTAGTAAGTAAATAAGAGAATAGAACTTTCACAATTTAGTACTTGCGATAGGTAAGACAGATGACAACTAGTACTAGCTCTCTTAAACTATGATGAAGAGTTGTATATTTTTGTGTTATATTAAGGTGTTATTGTTTTACATAGGAAAGAGACATCCTAAAAATCATTGAAATTCTTATTTGTCTTTCAAAGAGAGAAACTGACACAATGCGACGGTTCTAAAAGGTATAATTTTGGTTATACATAATAGACTGAGAAATTGGTATAGCATATTTTCACAACAACTAGCAAAAGAACCACTGACACCCTAAAAATTCGAAGTTCAAGACTATCTGTAACATTTCCACCTTTCTTAGACAGGTAAATTTGCTCTCGGAAGTTATCGAAATCATACAAACCATACAATGAAAGAAAAAAAAGCTTACAATTTTAGACAGGTAAATTTGCTCTCGGAAGCTGCACCTATAATTTTATTAGCCATCAAAAGACCCATTGTTTTTCAAACAATGACTAAAAGATTCATATAATTGTCTAAAAGAATCCAAGGACTACATTTCCCGTGCAAGTATACGAAAACGAAAACAACAGAGTATTAGCATTGAAGCACAATAAGCAAATGAAATAACAAAGAAGTCATCACTTTTATTCCCTACCTTTCCTTTTATCGGTAGGGAAGTTTTTATGTTCTAATCAAACTAGAACCCAGCAGAGAATTCAAATTTGATTAGATTTCAGCAAAT
Source organism: Nicotiana paniculata (assembly GCA_005239505.1). Taxonomy (NCBI): domain Eukaryota; kingdom Viridiplantae; phylum Streptophyta; class Magnoliopsida; order Solanales; family Solanaceae; genus Nicotiana; species Nicotiana paniculata. The sequence continues at coordinate 67,283 of ML313269.1, forward strand.
AAAACTTTATGATCTATAACTTCAATGTGGAAACAAAAAATCATACTAATTTCCAACTTACACTTTAAAAGACAACCAAAATCCCCAAGTTTCCATCTAAAGTCTTCCTCACATTATTCTTGGCACAACGGTAAGAATTGTTGCCATATGACCAGGAGGACACAAATTCTAGCGGTGGAAATAAACTTTTGCAGAAATGTAAGGGAAGATTGCGTACAATAAACCCAACTTAGAAATGATATATGAATTAAATAAGCCCAACCCCTCAAATTATCTAAGCTAAACCCCTTTTACGGAAATATATTTTCTTCATTTCCATTAACTTTGTCTCAATCTCAATCTGGTTAGAGTCAACTACAGGAATCATCAATATCCATTACTCATAAATACGAAAAGTCGTATCAAATTCTTGGAATTAAATAAACAATATTTAGCTGTTTGTAACAATTTTAATAAATACCCAGAAGTACAAAACCAAAAATAAGAACACAGAAATGGAGATAATAGGTACCTGGGAAGCAAGTGAAGCAGTCCAAATACTCAGCAGGAACTAAGGAAAGTAAAAGCACGATGGTTGATGATGATCAAAATTTTCTTTGCCCTTTCCTTTGATATACTTTTGACCCTTTTTTTTTAATTTTAAAAAGCTACTGTTGTTGGATTGTTTATTTATAAATGGAATAATCAACCGTAACCGGCTTGTAACGCGGGAACGCGGGTTGGAGGAGCTTATAATTCTTCTCTTTTCTTTTTTCTTATTTTTTTAACAAAAAAATATAGTACTATTATTTCGGAGTGGGGAAATAATTCTTTGAGACAATGGTAGCGCAAACTAATTTCGTAAAGACACTTTTTCATATATATATATATATATATATATATATATATATATATAGATATATGGAATTTTAAGCTTATTTACCCGGTTTAACTAAGTTTTTTTATTTACAAAAAATTACTAAATTTTTTTACAAAATATATACAAATTCGGTCAAAATCTACAATTTATTTACAACTTAAATACACATTTTTTATACATAATTCAGTCACAATCAAAAACTATAATTTGTATATAATTATGCTAGTCGTATATATTTTCAATGTCGTTTCTACCCTCGACATACAAAACATACGAAAACCAAAAGTATTGTTAAGTTTACATACCTAAGATATGACAAACAATAACTAGTGATCTTATCATACCGCACATTATCGCAAAAGAGATTTAATTTCGTATAATTCACTTCCTCTTTGTTATCACTATTTCTTAAAAACCCTCGTCGTCTTAATAGAATTAAGATAATAATAGACGGCTTCACTGATTAAATTTGAATTTAATTTATCTATTGCTTAGTACAATTTTTTTATGGTCATACACACCTATGATTAGGTCATTTTAATCTTTTGTATAATTGTTAGTGTCTTCTTGAGGAAGTCTGGATGTCCAACTTTTGATAATCAAAGATTCAAAGCACAAATTCTTCAGCATTCAGTACTCCACTCAGCTAAAAGCTATAAGACAGGAGTACTTGTTAACAACGAAATCTATTAACAAATTGTGTTGGTTGACCGTCCCCGAATGCGAAACGTCACGCATTGATTACCCTTTTCTCTATAAAAAGCTTCGAACCCTTTTCCACTTTTTTACTTTCCAATTCCGGAGTTGATTTTACCCTCGAATTTTTCAACTATTTCTAACCCCTTCATACATTATTTTCCAGATCTTCATATATTCATCTTCAAACCTTCAAATCAGACCTTCATATTTTCATCCTTATCTTCAAGTCTTCATCCTCACCTTCAAACCTTCATCCACGCCTTCAAATCTTCATATGTTCCATAATTCAATGGCAAAAACTTTCAAATCTCTGCCTCAACAGACCTTCCCTTTAACTTCCAACCCAGCCACGGATACCGAGATAGCCATTTCTGATGTGGCCCCAGAACCTCCTTTCAAGAGCTTCATCCCCGGGGTTTGCTCCATTGAGAACGACTTCAAAGTCGAGAAATCTCCCTGTCAACAGGACCGGGGCGAGGGGGTATAGAGGTACATATGCTTTGTTACCGAGGACACACTCTCTACAGTTTGGGAGGACTGCAATTGGGAGGGTAAGGAAGTGGTCGTCGCCAGGCCCAGTGAGAACATTACCACTCACGTAGAGGGGTATGTAAGTGTTTACACTTACCCCTTCATGCTCGCCCCGGTGAATCTTATAATCGTCAGCTTCTGTAAAAGGTAAGAGGTCTGCCTTAGGAAGGTTCAACCGTATTTTTGGAGGATCGTAATACTTCTTCGCCACTTCGTCAACAACACCGAAGCACCTCGATGTACCCTCGACCACGTGATTCATCTCTACTGTCCTCAAGTTTTCCTAGGGGGTTGATCAAGCTCGTCCGTCGAGCAAGAAAAGCTCCATTCTGAAGCATCGAGGTGATCGAGATCAAGGTTGGCAAGGGGATTCATTCGAGTGAAAATCGAAGATCTCATTCCCCCCCCCCCCCCCCNACTCAGCCAGTTAGTTTCTTTCCTTCCTGAGTACTTGGTACTTCTTTTATTCTTTTTCCTAATTTCATGTTTCTATCATTGTGTGGTGGTCTCCCAAGTTCCCAATGCACTCCCCCGCTTCAAGGAGTTAATTGAGGGGATCTGAAAATAAATGTCGTATTTTGAGTGCGAATGGCGCAAGCTTTCGAATGGAATGTGGGAGGCTAGTTCCCATGGTGAGTGCTCCTCCCGAACAAGTTTACTTCCATACTCAACTTTTATTTCTACTAAGTCTTTTCTCTTTCAGGTTTTCCCAAGACCACTGAGCTTCGGCCATTGGATGAGTACGAGGCTCCATCCTTACTTGTCAAACCCTCCTCTTCGGGACAGTCCAGATCTGCTGTATGGGAGGAGAAAAGGAGGGAAAAGAGGAAATCCTCTGGATCCCCGGATGCCAAGGTCAAGAAGAATAGGGTAATTGTCCAGATCTAGAAAAGCAACAAGAAGATTACCCCATCCAGGGTACCGGACCCCGACTCCCTCTTCCGGCTCAAGGATTACCCTAAAGACGATGAAATAGGGTTCGTACCTCATGGGTCGACCATTGACGGGGGAACAAGCGGAAACCAAGGAAGGTGGTCGAGAGGCTGATCCTTCTTTAGCTCGGGAGCCAGAAGGAAAATGAGAGGCTACGGCATCTAGAGAAACTATCCCCACCCCGAAGGAAATAGCTGGTAGCATTGACATCGCGAAGTCGTTGTCTCATACATTGTCTATGTTCGACGAGGCTCAGGCCCACAAAGAGAAATCAAATGAGACGGCACGGAGCGCAGACGATTCCCTCAACATTTTTTTTGACAGTGTGCACATGGGTGCGTTAGAGGATTATTTCGGGCTAGATCACTTAGAGATCCCAAAAAAGATGTGTCGTTATGAGCAGGCGAACCGAGCTCGATCATGAAACTGGTAAGGTAGTTCCCTGCTCCGAGTGTGGACCGATCATAAAAGAATGACTGTGATTACTATCCCTGCGGACACCTATGTGTTTTTCGCTCTGGTGAGTGTGGCCAGCTATCTTCGATGCCTAGTGATCAAAGAGGACCAAGCGAAGATGAATGAAGTAGGCACATCGAGGCTCTTCAAAGGCACAACAGACACTGACTGGGTAATTTTCCTATTCCTCGTTCCCTTTGCGAATCTTGCTTGGCTTCAGCACACTCTTATGATCTTATCGTTTGGTTTTTCAGGCTTCGGTGCTCCACTACAAAATCTTCCTCCGGTATCTAATGGAAGTAATCTAACTCGAGTTCGAGCTCAAAGAGCAAGTCCGACAGAAGGACATATATAGGGTTCTCAGTGAACAAAAATATGAGGCCCTCAAAGATCTCCCAATTCTCTGAGCCGAGCTGGAAAAAGCACATTCGGAGGCCTTATCCATGAAACGGGAGCTTGCCGAACTGGTCAAAAAGGTAAGGATTTTTAAGTTTAAAAATGAGAGGTTATGCGTAGTGACTAACAGTGCAACCTCACAGGTCCAAGAGAAGATAGACTTGATTGGCCAGCTTTAGGCCGAGAAGAACGAGGTCAAAACTACGGCTGACGCGCTGAGGAGCAGGATGGACCTGCTGGCCTCAAAAAATGAGGCTACAAAAGAGGAGTTAGCATCGGTCAAGGACCAGCTCTGGCTGGAAAAGGACAAGGCCGACAAGTGGTCTCGGCTAAATTATGAACTTGGGGCACAATTGGATTCAGCCGCCTCGAAATAGGACGACCTTGGCCGAGAATATACTATGTTGAAGTCCAAATTGGAGGCAACCTCGATTGATTCCTCCGAGGTTAAAGATATATTGTCCTAGTATAAAATTATCATGCAGATAGCGGAGGCCCATTTAATAATGAAGGCCGAATATATAAAGTGGTTGTCCCGGAGGGAGACCCTTGAGGATATTCACGCCCGGGGATTTGATTTCTCGGCCGAGATTGAAGAGACCAAGAGACTTGAGGCCGAGGCAAAAGAACTTTATGAGCCTGAAGGTTCCGATGTCGAGTCGAGCTCCGGTGATGATTAGGCGGAGATGCCTCAACTGCTTTTTTTTTCTTTTTGTACATTTTTTTGTTTATTTTGAGGTTGTTTTATCATGACTTTGTAAATACTTTTTGAAATATATAAAAAAAAAATCCTTTGGCAACACTGTGCCTTTTACTTTCAGCATCTATTTCTAATTTTTTACTTGTGGATTGTCCGTAATGCCTTAGCATAGAATTAGACGTAATCTGGAGAATTTGCTCTCCAAAATCCCAAATGAGGCCCGATTTTGATGGTAACTCCAGATTGTTTGTGGCATCGAAATTTCGATAAAAATCAAAGGCTTTTAAGACACGTGAGTGTTTTAGTCATATACGATGGTGTTTAGCCGAAGGTAACCCTTCACTAGGTTTTAGTCATACTTAAGGGCCTTAATTTCTTAGTATGAACTTCGAACATCTCCGAGCCATTTTAGGTTGGGCGTAGCCTTTCATGTTCGGGACCGGCATAATAGGCTTGGTGCCTCCAGGATTTGATAGCCCGAGCTATTTGACTTTTTATCGGATGACAGTCCCTGAGCCGGGGTAGCCTGTGGGCTTTAGGATTTAAGATATGTTTTAATGCATCGATTGGGTGAAATGTGTAGTGATAAAGTATAAACAAAACAAAGATTTCTTTCATTATTATGTATGTAGAGTACATAATCGGAGGCGCATAAGCCTTGTGTCGTGGATAGAGTGGGATACATGGGTACGGTTCGTTTGACCGTCTGACCCTTAAAACGAATCCTAACTACCAAGACTTGGCTTTTAATATTAAGTGATTTCACCTTCTAAAGATCCTAACCTAGGGGTAATGGCTATCAGTATTTGAGGTCGAACTTTTTAGGGCTCGAATACTGTTGGTTCGGTGCAAATGATCAGCAACTCAGATTTTAGGCCGTCCTTCGAAACTAAGATAGCACATTTTACTATTTCCTCGTTAAATAACTTGCTGAAAAACCCATTTTGGGAAAAAATCGGTTTAAGGGAAAATGAGTGAAACACGTGCTTTTAGTCCTAATAGTCATATTTTCCCTCGGCCGAGTACCTGCATAAGTTAGGCCGTAATATAACGAAATTGAAAAGTGAATTGATTTCGTACCTTAGAAGTATTACCGCTTTAAGTGTGCCAAGTTCTAGTCATTTGATAGTTGTACATCATTTCCTGACTCAAGTTTATATGAGCCTTTCCAGGTTATTCAAGAAACTCTACACGGTCCTTCCCAATTCTAGCCCAGTTTCCCGTCGTTTATGTTCCTGATGTGTAGAGTTACTTTTCTTAACACCAAGTCCCTGAATTGAAAATGTCGACGTTTAGCTCTTCGATTATAGTACCTCCCTACTCGTTGCTTCTAGGCGGCCTTCTGCCTTTCATCCAATAATCTCAGGCTCGTGGTCATGGTCTCGCCCATTGACATTTCGGTAGCATACTAGAACCTAAGGCTCGGTTCCCATACCTCTACCAAGATTAAGGCTTCCAATCCGTAGACTAGATATAATGGGGTTGCTTTAGTACTCGACTTCGAAGTCATTCGGTATGCCCACAATCCTCGAGCAAGATTTTCATTCACTTTCCTATTGAATCGGTCAATCTCTTTTTCATGTTTTGGTGTATAGTTTTGTTCGTCAAATTTGCTTTCCCGTTCACACTAGGGTGGTAAGGTGTTGATAATATCTTTTTGATTTTGTGATCTTCGAAACACTTACTTACATTGTTTCCGATGAATTGTTTTCCGTTGTTGCAAACAATCTCAGTCTGTATCCCAAATCAACATATTATGTGATCCCATATGAAGTCGATGACCTCTTTCTCTCGTACCTTCTCGAAAGCCTGAGCATCGACCTACTTGAAAAAAATCGGTCATGAGTAGTATGTATTGGTCTTTACCGAGCGACGATGTCCATCCCCCATTTCATAAACAACCATGGTGATGGATTGTACGAAGCATCTCTCCCGGCTGATGAATCATCAGGGTGTGTCTTTGACACTCGTTGCATTTTCGTATGAAGTCTTTCACATCTTTCTCCATTTCATTCCAGTAGTAACCGACTCTAATTAACTTTCCAATTAGAGATTCTACCCCCCGTGTGGTTCCCGTAAGTGCCCTTGTGGACCTCTCTCATGGCGTATTCGGTCTCTCCCGGACCCAAACACCTAGCTAGTGGACCAAAGAAGGATCTTCAGAACAATTTCTCCTCGTCCAAGCTGAACCTGGCAGCTTTGGCGCGCAGGGCTTTCGATTCCTTAGGATCCAATGTTAATTTTCCTATGTTTAGGTAGTCTATGTATTTGTTTCTCCAATCCCGAGTCAAACTTGGCGAGTTTACCTCGGCATGACCTTCTTCTACCACCGAGTTCATCAGCTGCACCCAGTGCCGCCAAGTCGAATTCATCGGAGTCGATAGAAGACCCCAAGTTGGCTAGTGCATCGTCCTCACTATTTTGATCCCGAGGTACGTGTTGTATAGTCTATTCCTTGAATTGGTGTAGGGTCACCTGTAGTTTCTCCATGTACCTCCACATCTATTCCTCTTTTACTTCGAACGTTCCGTTGACTTGATTTACGACAAGGAGGGAGTCATATTTGGCTTCGATCACTTCGGATCTGAGGCACTTAGCCAGTTCTAGACCAGTAATCATAGCTTCATACTCGGCTTCATTGTTATTCAATTTTACAGTTCTAATGGACTGTCTAATTACGTTACCCGCGGGTGGTTGTAATATGATACTGAGCCCGGGCCCTTTCATGTTTGAGGCATCATCGGTAAATAGGGTCCGAATCCTCGAGATAGTCCCTTTCGACCTCAGATATCAAGGCCGGTGTAAAGTCGGCCACAAAGTCCGCCAAAATTTGAGATTTTATAGGTTTGTACTCGATATCGTACCCGCTAATCTTGTGACCCAATTGGCTAGCCTGCCCGAGAGCTCGGGCTTATGCATGACATTTCTCATCAGGTAAGAGGCCACGACAAATATGGGGTGGCATTGAAAGTATGGTTTTAATTTCCTAGAAGAGCTTAGTAAGGTGAGCGCTAATTTTTCTAGGTGAGGATACCTTGTTTCGGCATCGCCTAGGGCTCTACTAACATAATAAATAGGAAATTGTGTACCTTCTTCTTTTCGAACTAGAACACCACTTACCTCCACCTCGGAAATCGCCAAGTAGAGGTACAACTATTCATCTGCCTTCGAAGTGTGCAGCAAATGGCAGCTCGATAGGTATTGCTTGAGTTCTTCCAAAGCTAGCTGGAATTCTAATGTTCAAGAGAAGTTGTTTTTATTTTTCAATAGTGAGAAGAACTGATAGATCTTATCTGACGAACTTGAGATAAACCGGCCTAACGCGGCTATCCGCTCGGTCAGTCTTTGTACTGCCTTGACGTTGTCGACTACACTGATGTCCTCTATGGCCTTTATTTTGTCGGGGTTGATTGTTGATACCCAATTTTTTCCTCATGTTTTATAAATGTCATATATACTTTCAAAATATTATTCCTGCATCATCACCAATTTATAAGAGTCATATAAGTATATTCTATAATTTTTCATGATTTTTAAGGCTTTAATCGATTTTCTCGCATTTAAATTGTTCAAATATTTGTTAATTACCTCAAATTATCATGTGTTGCCTTAATTTTTCTAATTCATTATTTACATATACATATATGTTTTATAATATTTCACTTCATTTCATATAATTACCTTTGCATTTTTGAGCTATTTACATAATTTTACAATAATAGCCTATATTCTATGCATAATTATATTTATTACATTATTCATGCTAAAACAACATTTCTATATTTTTATAATGCTAAGTTATTATTTTTAATTATTTTAGTGCATAAATAATTTTTTTATTATTCATTAATTATTTTTTATAATATTTTATAAATTTCATATATTTAATTTATAGCCCCAAAATAGGGCTAATTTCGGACCAAGATTTGGCCCACATCATTATCCCAACACCCCCGGCCCAAACCAAATGACCCCTTTCTAATCCTGGTCGCAACCCATTCACTTAACTCGTCCTGTTTCTCCTTTAATCCTGACCGTTGATCTCAAATGATCGACGGCCCACAACCATTTCCCCGTTATTAGTTACATTTACCCTAACCCTATTCTTCTAAGACAGACGCCCTTGAATCCTCTCTACTCTCTTCTTCTTTGAGAAACCCTAGCCACCGTATACCTTAATCCTCTCCGATCCCGACCCTAATATGAAATCACTTCATGATTTCCTACCTTATATTTATGTCTCGTTGTTACTTACACGATTATGGAATTACTTAGTATTTACCTATTTTTGGCAAGTACGAGCTTCGAATCAATGGGAATCAATTCCATTCGTTAAGATCTAGATGTTATTTCGTCGATATACATTCATAGCAAGGCTATATGAGTCCGATTCACCAAGATCTTCAGCCAATCCTTGATTTCTGTCAAACTAGGGTTTGGAGCTTGATTTCTTTCCTTTCCGGTTATGTCACGACCCAAATTCTAACCGGTCATGATGGCGCCTATCGTGGAACTAGGCTAGCCGACTACAGCGTGTTCACATTTCCTTTTGAAAATCCCATTTAAGTTTCAAGCAATTCATAACAATATACAGGAAGTTCTTAATATAATAGGCAAATTTTATATACAGTACTGTCATCCCCAAAACCCGGAGCCAACATGTCATGAGCATCTAGTGAAATAATCCAAAATAAAGTATTATGATACAGAACTCCGAATCAAAGCTAAATACAACAGGAAGGGAAAGCAGAGATGTTGTGAACGCTAAACAACTACCTCTATATCCCAACGATCCGGCTCCGCTGCGATATATATATAAAAGCTAACTCTAAATATCTTCTCCTAAATCTGCACACAGAGGTGCAGGGAGTAATGTGAGTACGCCAACTCAGTAGTAATGGAAATAAACCAAGTCTAAGTAGCAAGGAATCACATAAAAATCAATGTCATCAAGTCACAATATACACAACCTTACTTTCCAATAGTATACATAGATATACGAAATCGCCATGCCTNCCCACTCATGCCTCCTAATCACTCAATCACTCGCACTCGGTGCGCTCTCTAGGGGTGTGTACAGACTCTGGAGGGGCTCCTTCAGCCCAAGCGCTAATATCACTCAGCACCTCACCATCACTCTTGGCCCTCGGCCACACTCGGTGGAACCACTCGAAAAGCCACTCGGGCGAAGTAATAGAACGGGTTACTCGACCCGAAAACATCATTTTAATGCTCATGTAGTGTAAATTCAAGCTGAGTTTCAAATAAAACAGTATGCACAATGATGCTGAGTAAAATCATCAACAGGTAGTGAGGAAAACAACAGTAAAACGCTCAAAAAGGGTCTAAACAGATCGGCACGAGGCCCCAAACACGGCTTACCGCCAAATATTTCACAAATCTTTAGAACATAATTTAACATAAGATTTTGAGTAAATATGCAACTCATTAGTTGTCGCGGAGAGGACCTAGTCCAATCCAAAAATCAGTACGTGCCACATACTCGTCATCCGACATGTGCGCTTTTCTAAAAACCAGTGAGAAAATATGTAGTTCGGGGTTCCATACCCTCAGGACAAGATTTAAGACCATTACTTACCTCTACGGGGCCGCGACACTAGTCCACTATGCCTTTGCCCCTTAAATTGGTTCCCAATTGCTCCGAATCTAGCAAAAATCAGTTCAACATCATTAATATATACTCAAGGAACACAACTCAATCAAAAATTATCAATTTAATCAAAAATCTCAAAATTTGGAAAAACTCGAGCCCCGGGCCCACATCTCGGAATTCAATAATTTTTACATCATTAGAAACCTCGTCCTCCCACGATTCTATACATACCAAGAACACCAAAATCGGACCACAATTTCCATTCCAAAACCTCAAAAGAAATCCCAATTCTTTCCTCCCCTTTTTTCAACTTTTTCCTACCCAAATCCTTGAATTTCAAGCCTAATCCTAAAAAAATAGCATAGGAACGGGATTAACAACCAAAGAACTTACCTTTGCTGAAGAACTTTGAAATTCTCTCTCAAAACCACCTTCAATGGACTCCTCCGCATGCAAATTGATGAAAACTAATAAATTTCGCGGAGGGGTCCTTTATATACTGTTCTGCACAGTCATTTCCGCACCTGTGGACAATTGGCCACACCTGCTGTCCCAGGGTGCGCACCTGCGAGACTCACTTAACTGGCCAATTCTCGCGCCTGCGACCACCTTTCCGCACTTGCGGCTTCGCAAGTGCGATGCACCTTCCGCACCAGCGACATCGCAGGTGCGACAAACCCCTCGCACCTGCGGAACATTCCCTACACAAACAAAACTCGCACCTGCGACCTTTCTCTCCGCTCCTGCGCAACCGCACCTGCGACTCCCCTTCCGCAGGTGCGAAAACACCTGCAAACCAGCACAGCAGATTTCCAAAAATCCATCCAACTTCCCGTCAACAATCCGAAATCAATCCCGAGCCCCTCGAGGCCCCAACCAACATACCAACACACCCCGTAGAATTATTCCAACTTTGTCGAGCCCTCGAAACACCAAAAACAACACGAAAAAACCAAATTTTTATTAAATTCAAGCCTAAGAACTTTGAAACTCCTAAAATTCGCCAACTACGCCGAAACAAACCAAAACACCTCTGATTAACCTGAAATTTTGCAGACGTATCCAAAATGACATTATGAAACCGTTCCAACTTCCGGAATTCCATTCCGACCTCGATAGCCTATTTTCCACTGCCGACCGGAAATCTCCAAAAATTAACTTTCACCAATTCAAGCCTAATTCTACTCCGGACATCACAAAAATATTCCGAATACACTCCCAAGTCCCAAATCACCTAACGAAGGATTTCGATCCATAAAATACGCATTCCGAGGTTGTTTACCAATAAGTCAACTCTCAGTTGACTTTCTCAACTATTAGGCTACTTTAAAAGGCTAAATGCCTAAACTTTCACCATAACTACTCCGAACCCAAACCAACTGATCCAACTCATCAAAAACAAGATAGCGATACATAACAAATGCAGAAATAGGGGAAATGGGGTAAATCTCACGGGACGATCGGTCGGTCGTTACATCCTCCCCCTCTTAAACAAATGTTTGTCCTCGAACGAGTCTAGAAACATACCTGGAGACTCGAATAAGTGAGGATATATGTCCCGTATCTCCCGCTCGGTCTCCCAAGTGGCATCCTCCACCAGCTGCGCTCACCACTGAAGCTATATCCTTAGACCTTAGCTTCCTGACTTGACGGCCCAAAATAGCCACTGGCTCTACCTCATATGACATATCACCCTCGAGCTGAACCGTGCTGAAGTCCAAAACATGGGAAGGGTCACCAACATACTTCCAGAGCATCGAAACATGGAATACTGGATGAATACTCAATAAACTAGGAGGCACATCAAGCCTATAGGACACTTCCCCAACCCTCTGAAGTACCTCAAATGGTCCAATGAACCTAGGACTCAGCTTTCCTCTCTTCCAGAATCTCATAACACCCTTCATGGGTGATACCTTTAGCAACACCTTATCCCCAACCATGAAAGACACATCTCGGACCTTCCGGTCCGCATAACTCTTCTGCCTAGACTGCGCCGTGCGAAACTGCTCCTGAATCAACTTTGCCTTACTCAATGCATCCTGAACCAAGTCTGTGCCCAATAGCCTAGCCTCGCCTGGCTCAAACCAACCAACCGGAGATCTACACCTCCTACCATACAAGGCCTCATACGGAGCCATCTAAATACTTGACTGATAGCTGTTATTATATGCAAACTCCGCTAGTGGCAGAAACTGATCCCATGAACCACCAAAGTCAATCACACTAGCACGCAACATGTCCTCCAAAATATGAATGGTACGCTCCGACTGCCCGTCGGTCTGAGGATGAAACGATGTGCTCAACTCAACCTGAGTACCCAACTCTCTCTGCACGGCTCTCCAAAACTGGGACGTACTGAGTGCCTCTATCGGAAATGATAGAAATTGGAACCGCATGCAAACGGACAATCTCCCTGATATAAATCTCAGTTAACCTCTCCGATGAATACGTAATACCAACAGGAATGAAGTGTGCGGAATTGTTCAGCCGATCCACAATAACCCATATAGCATCAAACCTACTCGAAGTCCGTGGGAGTCCAACTACAAAGTCCATGGCGATCCGCTACCACTTCCACTCCGGAATATCAAACCTCTGAAGCAATCCACCCGGCCTCTGGTGCTCATACTTGACCTTCTGACAGTTGAGACGCCGAGCCACAAACTCCACAACATCCTTCTTCATTCTCCTACACCAATAATGCTGCCTCAAATACTGATACATCTTTGCGGTACCCGGATAGATGGAATACCGCGAACTATGAGCCTCTGCTAGAATCAAATCTCGAAGTCCATCTACATTGGGCACGCAAATTCGGCCCTGCATCCTCATGACCCCATCATCACCAATAACCACATCTTTGGCATCACCGCGACGTACCCTGTCCTGAAGAACAAGCAAATGTGGATCATCATACTGGCGTGCTCTAATATGATCGTAAAGAGAAGACCTGGAGGCTACACAAGCCAACACCCGCGAGGGGTTCTGATATATCCAATCTCACCAAATGACCTGCTAAGGCCTGAACATCAAGAGCTAATGGCCGCTCTGCTACTGGAAGGTAAGCTAAACTCCCCAAACTCTCTGCTCTACGACTCAAGGCATCGACCACTACATTGGCCTTCCCCAGATGATATAAGATAGTGAGGTCATAATCCTTGAGGAGCTCTAACCATCTCCTCTAATACGCAAATTCAAGTCCTTCTACCTTAGTAGATACTGTAAACTGCGATGATCAGTGAAAATCTCACACTGCACTCCATACAGATAATGCCGCCAAATCTTCAAGGCATGAACAATGGCAGCTAACTCAAGATCGTGCACTGGATAATTCTTCTCGTGCACCTTCAACTGTATGGACGCATAGGAAATCACCCTACCGTCCTTCATCAATACCGCTCCCAAGCCAACTTTGGAAGCATCACAATAAACTATGTAAGAACCCGAACCAGCAGGCAAAACTAGTACTGGAGTTGTAGTCAATGCTGATTTGAGCTTCTTAAAGCTCTCCTCACACTCATCATACCATCTGAATAGAACACCCTTCTAGGTCAATCTGGTCAAAGGCGAAGCTATCGAAGAGAATCCCTTCACAAAGCGACGGTAATATCCCGCCAAACCAAGGAAACTCCTAATCTCTATAGCTGAGGACGGTCTGGGCCAACTCTACACCGCCTCTATCTTCTTTGGATCAACCTGAATCCCCTCACTGGACACCACGTGCCCCAAGAAAGCTACCGATCCCAGCCAAAACTCACACTNTATGTCATTAATGAACACAATGACGAAATAATCAAGATAAGGCTGAAACACGTTGTTCATCAATTGCATGAACGCAGCTGGGGCATTGGTCAGCCCAAACGACATAACCAAGAACTCATAATGACCATACATGGTCCTGAAAGCAGTCTTCGGGATATCAGAATCCCAAATCCTCAACTGATGGTACCCAGATCTCAAATCAATCTTGGAAAATACTCTGGCTCCCTGAAG
>ML313271.1:0-50968 GCA_005239505.1 Nicotiana paniculata
CATGAAATAAACTCCATTAAGCACATAACAAGTGTAATTTTATCATTAATGCGCATAAATTGTTAGGTATATCACATGTTAAACTATGCAATTTAGTCTCGCATCAGTTACCCATTTGGTTACTCATTTTTCTAAGGAATTTTTACATTCTTATGCCATATAGGAAACTATATTACCCTTAATGTTTAAGGCTTGATATAATTATATTTAGTATATCTAATTACCAATTATATACCATTAGTGATTTTTAAGGGTATTAATTACACTCCTAATCACTTATTTGACATTTAACTCGAACTCTCCATATTTGATTTTAGTTCGGTACTGCTACTATTATCGAGTGAGTTTTATTCTCCTCTCTTTTTTCCCTGTATAGTTTTCCCAATTTGTTTTGCTTTATGATATGTTTTATGCTTTTGTTCCAAAGAAATTGACTTAGGAAGGGCGTATCGATGATATTGTTGTACTGGTCTTGTTGACTCAATTTGATACTTTGGAACTTTTAGTTTAGCTTGTCGAAACATGGTGCGATTTTTATCTCATCAAACATGGCGTCAACTCACTCTTGACTCAATTGCCTATGTGATATGAACACTCTTCTTTACGGCATGTTTCAGTGATGCTCACTTATAGAAATTGACTTTGAATTTTAATATCTCAATTCCCATTCAATTGTAGCATTATCAGGATTTTCGACATAATTGCGTTTTTTGCAGAAGATTTGTTGAAGTTTTAGTCGTTTTTTATTTGTGAAAATAGAAAACAAAGCATCTACAATCAGAATACAAATAATCTACAATTTATCTACAAAATTGGTACATTGAATTTTAATATTCCCAATTCCCAATTCTCATTCAATTGTAACATAATTGGGATTTTCGACACAATTGCGTTTTCTTCAGAAGATTTGTAGAAGTTTTAGTCGTTTTTGATTTGTGAAAACAGAAAATAAAACATCTACAATCAGAATACAAATAGTCTACAATTTATATACAAAATATCTATAAACTGGGTACACGGAATTTTAATATTCTCAATTCCCATTCAATTATAGCATAATTGGGATTTTCGACATAATTGCGTTTTTTGCAGAAGATTTGTAGAAGTTTTAGTCGNTTTTCGACATAATTGCGTTTTTTGCACATAGACTATTTTGGGTGCTATGTACGAAATTAAAGTAAAAAAAGGTGTCCAAAATTATAATAAAAAGCAGGGTTCCACTACGTTACAAATTGAGACATGTTTCTAATCATCATGAGTTCGAAATTATTTGTCTGTTTCTTCACTTTTATTTTTTTTCTTCAGGTTTTGTTTCTGCTTTTTGCAAGAAAGAGAATGCATCCAATCGAAAGATGTTTACAGCATTCAACACACATAGACACACACACACACACATACATACATACATACATATATATATATATATATATATATATATATATATATATACTCTCATGTTGTTTCTCTAAATCCCTAAATATATGTTTAATCTACAGAGAAGAGGAGAGAGAGGAGAGAAAAAAGAAAAAAAGTGTAACTAAATCCCTTGATTGAAGGCACAAATAATGAATTGGACGCCTTTTAAGGTGGATTGTATATATTTTGTAAAAAAAACTTATTTATGCCGGGTAATTAATTAAACATGGACATTTAGGGTAATAAAGTTTTCATTAGTGTATAGGAATGAAAAAATCTCTTTTTCTAAAAAATAATATGGGTAATTATCCATATTCGACCCGATTTTAAAAAGTTAGTTATCCAACCCATTTTTAATGAGTTGGGTAATAATTATTATTTTTAACCATCTTGTCAGGTCAACTCGTGCCAGATAAGATAAGATATTGTTCACATACTCACACTTGAACCTCAAAAGGAGATCACAAAACAATTACTTGACTAGTAATATTTCTTAAGAATATATTGCACATTTAGATCTCATCCTTATAAAATTATGGAAAGTCTTTTGTAGAAAATCGAATTGAAATAGATATACGTCAGAGGAAGAAACCCAGGAGAAAACGAAGGCATTGCTAAATATGAGGAGATAGGCCTAACTTAGAAGACATGTTCTAAGGCCTCATTTGTTTGCACTTAATGGAGGTCTGAATCTTAATCATTTAGATCTCAGACGTTAAGTGCGTTTGTTTTTAAAGTCTGAATCTTAATTATTCAGATCTTAGTCATTACGTGTGTTTGTTTTACTTCACAACCACTTAATGGATTTGAATAGGTCTGTATGATTAAGATTTATGACAGAGTTTTAATTTCATTAAGTTGCTATCATCTATATTCATTATTAAATGTCGTCACCGTCTACCATTATCAACTACCTCCATGCCGACCATCATCATCAATCATAGCCGCCATCATTATCGACTATCACCATCCACCATCTCCACCACTGCTGACACTACTATTCTCAACCACAATCGACACTCATTCACCTCAACTACTACAACTAACTACCACATTACCATCAACAATCATATCCGGCACTACCCATCACTATAACCGACAACCACCCACCACCACCTTCCTCAATCACAACTACTACCACCACCATCCTCAATCATAATCGCTACAATTACCAATCACCACTAGATACTACCTTGAACAACCACCATCAACCAAAACTATCACCAAACACCGCCTCTAGTCGGCATTCATCCATTAGCCATCACCGCCAACAACTATCATATTTTAAAAACCTATATATTTTGTCGATAGAAACTAGATTAATTAGTATTTCATTTGAATTTTATGTTTATTAATTTTCTAATAAAGATAAATCTTATACATTCAAATGTTTAAAATGAAACAGTCTTAATCATTTAGTATTCAGATCTTAATACACATATTAATATTCAGTTATGTATTCAGATTCAGATGTCTTAATCTTAATACACATTTTGATATTCAGATGTGTATTCAGATTTAGACGTCTTAATCTTAAAAAACAAATGAGGCAAGTTACTTTTATTCTAATATATATATATATATATATGTGTGTGTGTGTGTGTGTGCATATATTAATTTGCTTTTAAAAAGAAACAAGAATATATATGATCTCTCTGATACGAAGATTAGTAGCTAAGCGTGGAACCATTTGAATTTTAGTTGAACTTGATAAGTGGGGATTTTGACTACTTATTAGCACCTTTAGCTTTTGTTTTAGTCCAAAAGCGTTTAATTTGTTCCCGAAAACTGATGAAATATGCTTAATTGTAGGAATATTAGAAAGATGGACACCGAGATGAAATCCAACTCAAAAAGGAGTAATATGAACTCAAGGCCAAAAAGAGGCACATAAGCTCAAAAGTGCGGACCACAGAATATCATCTGCGGTCGCAGATCATGAAGGAAAACCTAGCAGAGTTTGGTCCAAAGTACGGTCCGCACATGAATTGTGCAGCAGCAAAATCTGAGCCAGGAGCAAAGTTCAGAGGATATGCAATCCAAATCCCTCAAAAGTGCGGTTCACACAAGAATTGTGCGGCAGAAGAAGAGCTATGCGGCCACATATGTAAAAGTACGGACTATAGAAGAGCAAGATGCGACCGCAGTTACAAATCTGCGGACCACAGAAAGAGTGCATTGCGGCCGCAGACTTCCAATCCTGACAAGCTGAAGAAATCTGTGGACCGCACATGGAATTGTGTGGCTGTAGAACCTCCCGAAGCGCATTTTTGTTCGAAATTTCCAGCCCTGTATAAACAGATGAGTTTCACAATTTTAGGTCAACTTTTGACATCAGCTGCTACAGTAGTTGTTTCCTTTTACTTCTTTTAGTAGTTTTTCATATTTTGAGCTATTTTAACATAATTTATCATTTTAACCTTGAAACATGAGTTTAATTATCATTTCTTCTTCTTTTTCTTTAATTTCAAGCATGAGTAGCTAGATTTTTACTAGGTATTTATTATTTAGCCTTGTTCATGCTTTATTTTGTGGAATTAATGGTTGCAAATATTAGTTCATACCTATGTGACTTGGTCTCTACTTGAGAAAGAGAGACTTAGTCTAGGAAAATTTGGCTAGCAAGAATTGGGTCAATCGAGAGATTGATAAGACCAATTAAAGGGTTCAACTTAGAGATAGTAATAACCCGACTTGAGCTTTTATCAACTGTTTTGTTCAATACCCATTTAGACTTGAGAAAGCCAAATTGGAAAAAATCACTCTCTGGACGAGAGATATTGAGTGGGTAATTGAGTGTTGATAGCTATAATACACCCCGATCAATAAAATAAATATTAAAGTTTATATCTCATTAGGCAAACACCTAGGTGAAGGTCATAGCCCTAGGATTTATTTCCCAACTTGAAATTTCAGTTTTCAGTTAGACTTAAAAACAACCCAATTTTATGGAAGTGTAAATTTAGATAGTCAAATTTACACACTACGATATATAGACCTAACTCCCATCTATATCTCCATGTGGAATTCGACCCCGACTCTTGTTGGGTACTATCATTGCAATCGACCGTTTGATAACTTTTAATTGAAGTGTGAAATTGGACGAGATCAATTTTAATTTTTGGCGTCGTTGTCGGGGAGCTAAAAATGGTGTTATTTATATATTTAGGTGTGTTTTTGGGAATATCTTCTTTTCCTTCCTTGTTACTAACGTGTTGAGAAATTGTAAGTAAAATCTTGACGAACAATGAGATCAGAAACATAGCTTTGGAGGATATGGACGTTGAGGATGATCAAATGGATGAGGACCCTCTTGAACCCCAAGCCAATAGACGAGGCCAAGAACCTCAAGACAATGTGCCCGCTCCACCCCCGACCCCACCACAAGCGGCTCCACATCGGGTGTTGCCGAATGAAGGGTATGCAAGTGCTATAGTCCTTCCTTGTATTAGGGCGGGAAACTTCTAAATAACCAACATGATGCTCACTTTGCTCGAGCAACGAGGATTCTTCACTGGTGTACAGGTCAAAATGCATATAAACACTTGAAGGGGTTCGTCGATACGTGTTGTGGGAGTAAACAAACAAATGTCTCTGAGGATGCTTTGAGGCTAAGGCTTTTTCCTTTCTCTCTAGATTTAGATTGGTTGGAATGTTTGCCAAATCATTCCATTCATACTTGGATGAACTACCATAAAAATTTATTTCTAAGTACTTCTCTCTCGGGCACATTACTATTCTTCGGGATGTAATTCTAGCATTCAAGAAAGAGTCCAATGAACCACTAAACGAGATATTGGAAAGGTATCGAATAATGGTGAAAGAGTTCCCCAACAATGATATGATGGAAAGAATGATTCAACAAACTTTCTATCGGGGGATCAATACAAACAACCAATGTGTAGTGAATCAACTTTCCGATGGAAACTTCATGACTACGCCTTATGCGTAGGCGTGTGATATCTTGGATGTGATGGCGGTACTTCATCGCCGTGTCAATCTCAGGCCAATGTTCCACAAGGTGATCCCAATGTGATTCTTCTTCACAATGAGTTGCATGACCATGGTCAATCCATAGCTGAGTTGACAACCACCATGAACCAATTGTCAAAGGCTCAACTTCAATAAGTGCAAAACCCGAGATAAGTCAATGCAATGGATGGAGTAATTATGATGGTGAACAAGCGAAGAACAAGAAATCCACAAATGCAACAAAGAGTGGAAAATTTTGTGCAAGATGATAGGTTGATCAAAACGATTCTTATAATGCCAAGAAGAAGAGGTCAAGTATGTGAACAACTTTCAAGGGCAAAGAAACAACTTCCAAGGCCCAAGCCAACAACAATGGAGACCTCAAAATAGTCAAGGCAATTGGTCACAACCAAAGTAATTGGAGTGGTGAAAACAATCAAAGCAATTGG
Organism: Nicotiana paniculata; assembly: GCA_005239505.1. Taxonomy (NCBI): domain Eukaryota; kingdom Viridiplantae; phylum Streptophyta; class Magnoliopsida; order Solanales; family Solanaceae; genus Nicotiana; species Nicotiana paniculata. Next base: position 5,838 of record ML313271.1, read on the forward strand.
AGTAACAATAATAATCAATGCTGGAGTGGAAACAATAATCAAGAGAATTGGCATAACAACAATAACCAATGTGATTGGGGAGGCAACAATCAAGGAGAGTGGAGCAACAATCAAGGAAACGAGTTGAGTTTTCATAGGCCCCCGATGTATCAACAATCAAGCAACCCACCTCCTTATCCTTCCCATGGTCCTAGTTCTTCCGGCAATGAAATGGGCCGTATTGGGAACATGTTCAAGAAAATGATTGAGAAGAATGTCGCTTCCGATGCCCAACTTGCTTCACATAACACATTGATCCGCAACTTAGAAATGCAAATGGAACAAATCTCTCAAGATTTAAATTTTCATCCTAAGGGGGAATTACCAAGTGACACGGTGGTGAACCCAAAGGGTGGGAACAATACGGGGCATGCCATGGCCATTACTACAAGAAGTGGAAGAGGTGGGAATGCACCCACTTCAAGTCAAAGGCAACTTGTGGATGATGAGCAAGTGGTAGAAGAAGAGGAGCTCTCGAACAATGTAGTGCAAGCAAATGATGAAGTGTGGATTGATATTGACGAAAGTATGGAAAAGGATCAAGAAGAAGTGAACCTGTCTAGGGATCATTTTATTGACATACCGGAACCGGTAGTGCAAAAGGCTAAGGCACCATTGCCTAAGCCACCTCCTCCATATCCTCAAAGGTTTTCCAAGAAAAATGGCAAGAATCAATACAAAAAGTTCATTGACATGATGAAGAGTCCCTCGATAAATGTGCATTAGTTGAAGCCTTGGAAAAAACTCCCGGTTATGCAAGGTTTATGAAGGATTTGGTGACAAAGAAGCGGTCGATGAATTTTGAAACTCTTAAAGTGAGTGCAATTGTGCATTTGACGGCTCCTAAATTGGAAGATCCTGGTGCTTTCACAATCCCTTGTACCATTGGGAGTGCCGAGTTTTCTAAAGCACTTGTGATCTTGGGGCGAGTATCAATTTCATGCCTTATTCACTTTTCAAGACCTTGGGAATTGGGCAACCAAGACCCACATCTATGATATTTCAAACGGTCGATCATACAATGAAGAGACCATTAGGAGTGAATGAAGATGTATTGGTTCGTGTTGATAAGTTCATTCTCCTGTCGGTTTTTGTTATTCTTGATTGTGAAGTGAACTATGAGGTGCCTATTATTCTTGGTAGACTTTTCCTTGCTACGGGGAAGGCTCTTATTAATGTGGAAGCTGGAGAACTCACTTTCCGGGTGGGTGATGAAAATGTGGTGTTGCAAGTGTGCAAATCTGTGAGGCAACCGAATAGCAATGAAGTGTGTTCTTTTGTGGACTTAGTGACCGATGTGATTATTGATGATACAAGTGCCACGATCAATGTGGGTGATATGTTGGAGGCCGTCTTGCTCAATTTTGATGATGACGAGATGGATGGCTTCATGGAATGTGTTAATTATTTGCAAGGAATGGGTTCGTACAACTATGCACCCCAGAAACTTTCCTTAGATCTTGAGAATAGGAAAACTCCTCCTACAAAGCCTTCAATTGAAGAACCTCCTATCTTGTAATTGAAGCTATTACCTCCACATCTCAGGTATGAATTTCTCGGCCCTTGTTCTACTTTAACGGTTATTATTTCTTCTTGTTTGACTAACGTGTAGGTTGAATCTACATTGGCGGTGCTCCACAAGAGGAAGAAAGTTATTGGGTGGACTTTGGCGGATATTAGGGGAATAAGCACCGCATTTTTCATGCACATATTTACTTGGAGGAATATTCCAAACAATCAATTGAACATCAAAGGACACTCAATGAAGCTATGCAAGACGTGGCAAAAAGGAGATCATCAAATGGTTAGATGTCGGGGTTGTCTACCCCATTTCTGACAGTTCGTGGACTTCTCTGGTGCAATGTGTCCCGAAAAAGGGGGAATAACAGTAGTCACCAATGACAAGAATGAGTTGATTTCCACAAGAACGGTGACCGGGTGGAGAGTGTGTATGGACTATCTCAAACTAAAAAAGGTCACGAGGAAATACCATTATCCACTCCCCTTCCTTGATCAAATGCTTGATAGGTTGGCCAGTCGTGCTTTCTAGATGGATATTCGGGCTACAACCAAAATTTTTATTGCCCCAGAATATCAAGAGAAAACTACTTTCACTTATCCCTATGGCACTTTCTCTTTCAAGCGGATGCCATTTGACTTATGCAATGCACCGACGACTTTTCAACGGTGTATGATGGCGATATTTACAGATATGGTAGAGGAATACCTTGAAGTCTTCATATATGACTTCTCGGTAGTTGGGGATTACTTTGATGATTGCTTCGCAAATTTGGATAAAGTATTGGCAAGGTGTGAAGAAACGAACTTGGTGCGAAATTGGGAGAAATGCCATTTCATGGTCGAGGAAGGTACTGTACTTGGCCACAAGATTTCCAAGAATTGCATAGAGGTCGACAAGGCGAAGATAAAGGTGATTTCTAAACTTCCACCTCCAACTTCAGTGAAAGGCATGAGAAGTTTCTTGGGTCACGCGGGGTTCTACCGGCGCTTCATAAAGGATTTTTCTAAAGTGGTGAACCTGTTGGCAAGCTCTTAGAGAAAGATGATAAATTTCACTTCAATGATGATTGAATGAGAGACTTTGAATTGCTAAAGCTCAAGTTGATGACCACTCTCATTATCACCGCTCTTAATTGGAGTATTCCTTTTGAGCTCATGTGCGATGCTAGTGATGTAGCGATTGGAGCAATTTTGGGGTAACACATCAATAATGTTTTCCATCCGGTCTACTATGCTAGTAAGATCATGAACGATGCCCAAGTCAATTACATCGTTACTGAAAAAGAGCTCCTTGCCATTGTGTTTGCAATTGAGAAGTTTTGCCCATACTTGATGGGTGCAAAGTTCATTGTTCATACGGATCATGCGGCATTTCGTTATCATATGAGCAAGAAAGATTCAAAAGCTTGGATGGTGATATGGGTGCTATTGTTGCAAGAGTTTGATATTGACATCCAAGATCGAAAAGGGAGTGAAAATCAAATGGAGAACCACTTGTCTCGTTTGGAGGAGGAGGGGAGGCTGCATGATGGCCTTGAAATCAATGACTCCTTCCCCGATGAGCAACTCTTAGTTATTTCAATGAATAAGTTGCCATGGTCCGAGGATCTAGCAAAATTCCTTGTGTGTGGAATCATCCCGAATGAGTTCTCTTCAAATCAATGGAAGAAGCTCAAATGGGATTGTCAAGAATATTATTGGATGAGCCATACCTTTTCCGGATTTGCACGGATGGGGTAATTAGAAGATGTGTACCAAACACAGAGCAAAATATTATTCTTGAGGATTTCCATTCTTTGCCTTATGGTGGTCACCATGGCGGAGAAAGAATGGCGGCCAAAGTGCTAAGTTGCGGTTTCTATTGGCCCACTCTTTACAAAGATGCTACTGATATGGTTAAAAGATGTGACGAATGCCAACGGGTCGGTGGAATCTCGAAGAAGAATGAAATGCCTCTCACTACTATTTTGGAGATTGATATCTTTGATGGGTGGGGTATTGACTTCATGGGTCCTTTTGTGAGATCTTGTGAAAACACCTACATCTTGGTCGCAGTTGGTTATGAAGCGAGAAGTGTGGTGGAGATCTTGAAAAAGAATATTTTCATAAGATTTGGTACTCCGCGGGCTATCATAAGAGATGGGGGTCGCATTTTTGCAACAAGAATTTTGACACTTTGCTTAGAAAGTATGGTGTCACTCATAAAGTTACAACTCCCTATCATCCACAAGCTAGCGGTCGAGAGGAAGTCTCCAACCGGGAGATAAAGAGTATCTTGCTCAAAATAGTTAATGCTAACCAGACGGATTGATCAAAGAAGCTTGATTATGCACTATGGGCTTATCAGACTACTTTCAACACTCATATTGGGATGTCTCCATACCGGTTGGTGTTTTGCAAATCTTGTCATCTTCAGGTGGAACTTGAGCATAAAGCCATGTGGGCTTTTAAGAAATTGAATCTTGATTGGGATGCAACTGCTAACTTGCGGGTTGCACATTTGAATGAATTGGATGAGTTCTGGTACCATGCATATGCAAGTTCGTCATATTACAAAGAGAAAATGAAGTACCTTCATGAAAAATACATACAAAACAAGGATTTCAAGGTGGGCAATCTTGTTTTGATGTTCAACTCATGATTGAAAATGTTTTTCGGGAAGCTGAAATCTAAATTGAGTGGTCCCTTTGAAATTGTGGGCGTGATACCTTTTTGCGCATTGGACTTGAAGAATAAAAATGATGAGATATTCCAAGTCAATGGTCACCGGGTGAAGCATTATTTGGGAAAGGTTGATGATGGCCATGTGGTGGCAGTTATTCATTTGAAATGATGGTAATTTGCGTCGTGCCACGACGTTAAATCAGGCGCTTCCTTGGGAAGAAACCCATGTTTTCTTTTTCATTTTCTTTTCTTATTTTGTAGATAGGTGTTATTTGTGTGCTAACTAGATTTGAAGTGTATTGCAAGGATAAATGTACTTTACAAGAACTGTGCCCAGAAAATTGGCTAAGTATGGAAAAAGTGCGGACCGCATGTATATTATGCGGACCGTACAATTGTGATTGCTACAGCAAAAAGGGAAATGCGGCCACACAAATTGCAGTGCGGACCGCACAAATTGAAACGGGAAAATGCAAACTCTCTGAAGTTTGGTTTGTCAGAGAAATGGCCAAAGTGCGGCCGCACACCAAAATCTGTAGATCGCAGATCAACAAGGGCATTTGAGCCCCAGGTAACAGAGTGCGGGCCGCATAAGGAATTTTGCGGCCGCACTCATCACCTTTGTCCCTTACTCAAACCGTTTGTATAAATAGTGAACTTAGGGCTACTGTACATTTTTTTCCCTCTCTGAGCACTCAAAGTTCTAAAATATTGAAATCCTCTGTTAAATCATCTGCCACACTCAATCAACATCTATGATCACTCATTTGCACTACTTCATATCTGGTATGCTTCAATTACTTGTAGAATCTTTCAATTTTTAGTTTAATTTATAATTTTTTAAGTAGTTTTAGGCCATTTGTCAGTAGATTTCAATTTTACAACCATGTGGGGTTTAAACTGTGTTGGTTCAACTGATAATTTCTCTATGGGGAATGGGTAACTTGATTTTCATGCTTAAATGTTAATACCATGTCAAATCCGTGCAAAAATTGAAAACCCTAAAATATTGGATCAATTATGTTTTGAAATATGCGGTCGCACAAGGAATTGTACGGTCCGCAGAAGTTGAGATTAAGGGTCTTGGGTCAAGCATGATTCTATTGTCGCGCTTAAAATTGTGCGAACTGCAGAAATCCCATCGCGAAGTGTGGCTGCAAAACAACCCAATCTATTTCTTCAGAGAGTTGGAATTTTTGTGAATCTGATGTGCGACCGCAATAGAAAATGTGCGGACCGCACTCAAGTTCTGCAGTCGCACTAATAATTGCGCGGATTGCAGATCCAATTCTGCGGCCACAAGATCAAATTATGCGCTCCGCAAAGCCCAGGATGTGGTTGCACTTATAATTGTGTGGACCGCACTCCCCCACCCTGGAAGCATGTCTTACACTGTGTGTTCAATGTCTGTTTGCACTTGAATTATAACTGACTCCTGTTGTTGCTTGTTATAGAAAATGGTTAGATCTCGAGGCCGCGAAGATACTTCAAAGGGGAGGGGTGAACCTTCCATAGGTCGAGGCAAAAGTACTTTACCTCTCGCCCTCCAAAACATAATCACCAAGAAAGCTACAACCAGCCGAGGAAGAAATCCAGAGCCCTTCATATCTAGTTCTTATGCCCGATCTTGGCAAGCATCGGAGGGCGACTCAGTTCAAAAGCAACCGGCTATCCAATCAAAGCCACCGTGGAGGTACCAACTCTGGGATGAGACTTCCATATCACATAGTACCTCTAAGGGTTCGGAGAGTGCGAGTCATGCTTTGGAGCCCTCCTCTACACCTGTCCCTGAGGTACTAACGACTACAGTTAATGATATTCCGGATGATGACCGAGGGGGAGATACCACAGTTGCTGGCCTTGAAAGGTCGAAGAAGAAAGAGGTCTGGGAGAACCAGTTTGTCAGTCTAGCTGCTTTCACTAGTTTCCGTGGGTGGAGGCCAGTGAGGTCGCTCACTCTTGAGCGATAGTTCCAATTGAAAGACCTTGACAAGTATAATCCAGCAGTCTTGAGACAGTTCCAATAATGGAAGGGGTGGATGTGGTTCACCCAGAGTGTAATGGATACAAAGGATTATCTGGTCCGGGAGTTCTACGCCAATGTGGCGCACATAAAAAAAGGGACCAAAGTGATCAAAGTTAGGGATCTGAAGGTGCGGTTTGACCAGTACGCACTGAACTCCTACTTGGGGTTTGAGGTTGTTGAGCATGCACAGTACTTGGAGAAGTTGGCGATGGGAGATGCAGCTCACCCATGGCTAGCTGAGATACTTGAAGCCCTGGGGCCACCACCACCATGGATCACAACAGGGGTTCCTATCCAGCAGAACATCCTAAACTTTGAGGCAACGGGATGGCACTTTTGTATGCAGCAGATAAGACCTGTTCCAGAATGAAACCAACCTTCCTATCCCGTGAGCAGTTCTAGTCACCTCCACCATGGCTGGGTACCCGATCAATATGAGTGTCGTGATGTCAGAAAACATGTTTTTGGTATCCAGGCAAGCTAACACCTCCTACCCGTATCCCAACAATATTATTGAGTACCTTACAAATGCATGGGTGGAGCTGAGAGATTTTTACACGATGGTTCGGGTTAAGAAGCCATTCTCATGGTATTCTCTGATGGATGCTCACAACCCTAAGAGAAAGGGTGAACCCACTATCACCGTAGACCAGTCTGATGAGCCATCGGTGGTAGCTACAGATACAGTCGATATGCCATCCTCTTCAGCAGAGCCTTCAGCCAGTGCAGCTTCCATTCCCCCACCTTTAGCCTCATGCCTGTTGATACCCAATTTTTCCTCAAAATATTTTTAATTTGCATATATACCTTCAAAATCATGCTTTCATAGCAATTGATATTTTTCTATAATTTTCCTATATTTTATTAATTTATCCAGCATTTTATTACCGATAATTAATTACAAAATTTCACTACAAACAATTTCAAAAGCATTTCTTGTTTTAATTTATTATTTAGGATTTTATTAAGACCAAATTATTTTACAATCAGTCAAATTGGCATTATTTGGCTATAATCGCAATACCTTTGTAATTATGGCCTAATTATATGTTTTACGCCATTTTTACTCAGCAAGTAGTCATGTATATTTTTAAATACTCGTTAATCTTTTAAATTTAATTTATTAAGCATCAATTTCATTTATTATAATTGTTAACTATTCTTATAAATTATTTATCTATATTTTATGGGTATTTAACAATTAGCCACTTTTATTTTAATTCTAGCCTGATTAAATCCGGACCCCTACCCATTTAATTAGCCCAATAACTTAAGCCCAGTCTTTACAAAATACCAGGCCCAAACCTTAAAGCCACCCGACCCAATTCTCCTTTAATCTGACCGTTGATCATTTTTCATCAACGGACCATATTAATCCTTACCAAATTAAGACCTGCACGACTACCCTCCCCATCTAATTGCCCCCTCTCATTTCTCACTCAATCGTCTCTCTGAATCCTCTCCCCTCTCTCTCTAAACGATTCACCTACTAAACATATCTCCTCCCTTCTCCGGCCACCTCCTCGCTGGAAACCATGGAGGTCTCACCTCTCACCGGCCCTATTTCTCCATCCTTCTCCGTGTGTCACCGTTTGGGGATTCTCAAGTGAACCAGAGGCGGTTCGACTCCCATCTCCGGTCTCATGACATCTTTCCGGCCATCTATGGTCGTTCGAGTAAGATCTATCACCCTTTGGTTAAAAGCCGGTAAGATTTTGGATTTTCTTCTTATTGTCTGGGTTTTCTCTGGAAACCCTAACCTTAAAGCCCTCCGATCTTTCTAGATATGTAACAGATCTATGGATATTTCTATGTTTTCACATGTTTTGCTCAAAAGATTTCTTGATTTCAAATGATGTCCTCAGATTTCGGACTAGGGTTTCAAAACCCTTTTGCAATACGATTTCTTTCTGATTTTAGCAATTACTTTATGATTTTAGCATGTTTAAACATCACCTGAGCTTTTCTTTTTGTTTGATTCATTTTGTTAAGAAACCCTAATACTTCTGGGTTCGATTTGGAATTTTGAGTCTGTTTGTGATATTGTTTGCGTGTCTCTCATGAACTTCCTTGGCTTTCATGTATGTTCTATGTGCTTCCTGCTCTAATTTGTTGTTAGGGTTTCTGAATCTCTACTTTTCCTCTGACTACTTGCTTAGGTTTCTCTAATTTTTGTTTAACATGTGCTATTTATCGTTTAATAGGTCTCATTATTAGTTTTATTGATTGTTTCATAATACTCTCTATTGATTATGTGTATTTTTTGTAGAACTGTGATAGTTTCCTTAAAAATGTGATTTTCTGTATTTTCCTTAGAACTCTTTACTGATTTTCGAATTATTTCCTTATTTGTGTGATACTTTCCTTAATTAGGACTGATTCCCTGTGACTTTAGTCCCATCCGCGATTCCTTTTATTGATTTGTTAAATTAAAAGGTATCCAACCTCATTTATGTGTTTCAACTTGCTGTCAAATAATCAATATATATTATCCTTATGTAAATTTATGTATTTAGCCTTTATCACATGCAACATGCCTTACTACTCTTATTTAGCTCATGATTGATTCTTTCCTTATGTGAACCAAGTATGACCGTTTGAACTAGGACTCCCTTATTAAGGGAGTCCTAGGTCTGTGATTGATTCTAATTGAATATTGATTGATTAATCAGTACTTGTTACCTCATTTTCTACTCGTTTTGAAAAGCTATAAATACTCTAGTCTTTCACAAACACAACGACATGAACAAATACTGTTCTGAACTCTCGTACACACACACACATATATTCTCTCTTGTTATTCTTGCTGGTTACTTGCTATTCTTAGTTGGCTGCAAGTCAAGACTGAACAATTATACACTCTACTGCTCTGCACTCAACTATACACTCTACTGCTCCTCACTCTGCACTTATTCTCACATTTAACTGGTATGTTTTTCAGTTTAACTTAAAGCATCAAAAACAACATGCCTCTTTAATATTGCGATCCCTTTTGTTTCTATTATGCTTCTACTTGTTGTTCTGTTGTCTACCTTGCAATTAGCACGACAATTTGTTATTTTACCAATGTGATTATCCTTTTCCCTTTAGTTTCAACATGTTTTACTGCTTTCTTATATGTTTCACTAGGACTCTGCCTTACCCCTGATCTCCAACACACTATAAGCATGTATTTGTGTCACTTAGTTACATGTAATTATGGACATATGTTGTAACCCTTTCCCCTGGACCTGTTTTGTTTGTTATGTACTTCCTTTTTGGCATCCCTCAATCTGATTCCGTTAATTTTCTGGCCTGAACATCTTTATGAAAATTGTTTTGTGGTTATTAAAGTTCTGTGATACTTTAGTATTTCTCTGGTATTAACTTGTATGCAAATCTGCTTCATGAGCAGCCTACTTGTCCCCAACCCCTTATTCCTTGTTTGAGACTGCTCCTCTGTACTATGCATGCTGATGTGGTTCTTAGTTGTTGATTGTCCTAATCCCTTTCTTTCAAACTATTTTCACTAAAAGCAAAATCCTCTATTCTCCAAAACTTATTTCAAACTACTCATTTCAAATTATTTTCCAACTCAACTCTTTCAAAACTATGTCAAGCACTCTCACTATACTCCTAGACCTTTAAGTTCTGCCCCCTTAGTGTGAGCAATGCTTTGGGACCCTTGAGCTCCCTCTGAACTTTGACACACAAAGGTAGGCCATTCCACACTGCACTTACTCAATTTTGTTATGAAAATCTGGGTGTGACCACTGCACGGGATCCCTTGAGATCCTTAGGGAACTCTGACACACCTGGATTTATATAAAAGGCTTTGAACTAATGGCAATGACGGTTCTGGAGATTCTGGGACTATTAGTAGGCTCCCTATAGTATAACTTCTTCTTTTCATTATTCATTTATGTAATTCATGCAAATGGCCTGTAATAATTATTGTAAACAACTCTTTGAGGATGGATAGTGGAAAGGGAAGGGAAGGGGTGATTATGCATGCTTTAGCTATTAAAAGGGGTATAAGGCATGTTATTAGGTTTATATTCCTACTTGCGCAATAGAAACTATGCTTAGGACTCATTTCATGTATTAGAGATCATGTTCCCTAGGACTTACACTCACTGTTTTCAGCATGTCAATATCATTATCATATCACTTAGAAAATCCTGCGTTAAAAAATGTGTTAATAGCAGTACTTTACAATCATGCTCTACGCTGCCATGTACACTTAGAAATCCTGTCCCTAGGATAACACTAACAAATTGTACTCTTGCATATTCTTAAATCGCGCATAATACTGTGAGTATTTTGAAATCCTGCTTAGAACTCTGCATATGCATCATTCAGCATCCCTACCTGTGCATTAGATACCATATTTTAGGATTCCATTCATACTCGCTTAACAACACCTAGTCCAAACTACTGTTGCATGTTATTTTACACCTAGGCAAGCCTTAGGAAATCAGTTAAAGAAATAAAATCATAACTGTCCTTTTTGATTAGTGTTCAACTGTCTGCATGTTTAAAACCAATAGGCAAGCCTGATTAAGACTTCCTCTTTGAGTTATGCAATAAATTTGTCATTGTGTTATCACTTAGATACCATGCTTAGGATCAGAACCTGAATTTGGACCTTAACTGTGTATGAGTCATGTTGTTTATGTGTACCATGTGTGGAGGTACTTGAGCCTTTTCATGTTTGTATGTTTATCCCCTTAATTGCAGTCCTATATGTTTCTTGTTTGTTGCTTAGTGTTTTGCCTTTAAACCTGAGGTTCTGCCTAGCACCTCTCTTATAGGATAGAAGTCCTGAATTCCTCCGAGACTGATAGGAAGGGACGGGTAACAACATGCAATAGAGGTCGATACCAACACTCACTCTAATTACCTTTACAGGGTGGGAAAGGGTAGATATGGATATGATGACCGGTGCGCTAATACCACGTGTAGCCCCTCTTCGAGGAGTGATTACCGGGTATTGTACTTATGTGATCCATATTATTGTAAACCTAGGATACCCTTTATATGCTTAGATTGTAATCTTTTCAAAATATAAACTTTTTTACTATTTTCAAACATCTGCATGCTTAAGACTTAAATCCCCTCTTATTTGAGCCTTTATTTGTTGTTTGCTAAGTCGTACAAATTTACAAAATTTGTTTGGCCGAGAACCACACTTGTGGATCCTGAGGGGTGCCTAACACCTTCCCCTTAGGATAATTTCAAGCCCTTACCCTATCTCTGGTTAACAACGTAGTTGTAAATGAACCTCTTTGGTGTCCTAACGCACCTTTAAAAATCGTTAGGTGGCGACTCTCAAAAACACAAACCCCTTTCCCAAAAGGAAAGAGTTGTCCCAACCGAATGTCATAAACCCGATCTCCGCAAGGAAAGAGGGGGCGCGACAACATGGAAACTCTGCTGGGGACTTTCAGGCTTTTAACATTTTCAAATTGCTTTGTGAATTTATACCTCTTCCCATTTCCTTTATGTGCAATTACTTGTCTGTTTCCTTAAGCATTTATTTTTTCTTCAAAAGTAACTGACATGATCTTTCTGTTCCCTTCCTCTTTAACGGCTTTTAAATTATAAACTGTTGTATTTACTGCTTTCCATAACGTGCAAATACATGACAACGTATTTTTAATGCTTATTTATTATTGCATAATAATGCTCAACATTCATACTCCACTCGTGCCAAACAAAATACTATAGCAACGCTTGATGAGTGGTTGCGCTCTTCCTATATTATTACCCCTAAATTCGGAAAGATTTATTTGCGATAAAACTCGATCAACGGTGCAGTCGACGGTTCCGTGCTTTTTCCCCTTGAGTTGTCCGCTCAAGGGTACCAGTTTAAAACCCCATAGAAACCTTACTACATTATGTTGTTTCATGCATCATGGTCAAACCTAGCCAGGCTAAAGTGTGGTTCGCACGATCGCTTTTAAGATTGCCTTATCCAAAAGTCCACTGGGTTTCCCTAAACCCAAACGGACATCATCATGTTCTGTGCATTTATTTGGAGAATTAAATGCTTTATGCTAATTTTTGGTGTTAAATAGTTGAATCTAGTGGGGTTAAGGGCCTAACCTTGTTTTCCTTGCAGAAAAATGAGGCACGAAGTCCCCAGATTCGACATGGTCTCCAATATCCCTCCAAGATTGCTAAGTTTGTGGGAAGATTTACATTCTAGTGACAAAACTCTCTTCAGGAAATACTTGGGCATTCTACCATCTCTCATAGAAATCCAGCCTAACAACATGATAATAGAGGCTGCTATCCTGTTCTGGGATTTTGAAAGGTCCGTGTTCCGCTTTGGGGACATTGAAATGACCCCTTTGCTGGAGGAAATAGGAGGATTGGTTGGCCTACTATGGGAAACACCGGGGTTGCTAATGCCTGAAAACCACACATCCAAAGGTTTCCTCAAAATGATGAGTCTGAAGAAGAATGCAGAATTGGTATGCTTAAAGAAGTCATACATCCCTTTTGACTACATGTACGAGAGGTACGGTCACAACAAATCATACCGTACCTACCACGACGAGTTTACCATCACATCCTTGGGACACATCCATCATAGGGTATTCGTCTTCATGTTTTTCTTCTTGAGTCTGATCGTGTTTCCCATAAAAAGGGAGAGAATCCACACTAGATTGGCCATGGTAACCAAGACACTAATGGAAGGAGCTGATGGGCAAGACTTCAGTATTTTGCCCATGATCATTGCAGACATATATTGAGCCTTGGAAAAGTGTCAACGAGGGGCAAGACATTTCGAAAGCTGCAATCTACTACTTCAGCTTTGGCTCATGGAACATCTCCAAAAGGGCGAGTACAGACAAGAAGTTCATCGAAGAGTATGGGATGACCACATCGCTTTCCACCACCCAAAGCGAATGAATTACATCCCCGACATGTTTCCTCAGCCTGAGAACGCCAAAGGATGGGTCGAGCTCTTTGGTAATCTGACTGAAGAATAGGTACAATGGATGTTCGAGTGGTTTCCAACAGAGGAGTTCATCGCCTGTTCCATAGATGCACCATTCCTAATACTAATTGGTCTGAGAGAAACATACCCTTACGTCCATATTCGAGTTATGATGCAAGAGGGTAGGAAGCAAGTAATACCCAGGGTCGACAAGATGAGCCATCTTCGAGCTGACTTCCAAAATGACGATAGTCCTCACAAGTGTCAAGCCCAGCACATATGGCACTGCAAGATTATAATGGAGAAGGACACCATCGAGCCAGACAGATACCATACCGGTTGTACCCCTTTCTATTCTGGTTGGTTGGAAGAAAATTGGGGTGGTCTGAGCGAGCCAGGGTTCGTTCGGGGCCACAGGGTTATAGATGAAAAGGCCGAGGCACAAGTCAAAAATAACCAACTGCGCAAGAGGATCCGTGAGTATGAGGATAAGCACCGTGAAATACATGAGTCTAACAAGAAAATGATCGAGGAATGGAAGGATATGGCTATCAGCACCAACAAGAGGTTAAGGTATTTGGAACAAGGCATAGGGGAGCTGGAGAAAAAAATTCTCAAAAGGGTTGAAGACTGTCACAAGGCTGGAGGGACTGACGAAGGACATCTAGCCAGAGCATACCTGTTGCTGGGGCTTCGCGAGTTAGGGGAGCTGTATGAAGGAAGAAAGAATGCCGAGTCTGGGGAAGGTCCTTATGGGACCAAGTAGATAGGAATGTCTTTCTTTTACTTTATCAATGTAATAAGGCCAATGGCCATTAGTAACCTTTATGTCCTATTTATTTAGTGTCGTTTTGAGGTTCGTCTATTTTCTTATCAATAAAATGAGGCATTTAGCATCTTAAGTTCTCCAAATCAATTTGTCGCTAGGCCTACCTCGGTCACAAAAAAGGTCCCCAAATTAGGACGCACTTTACATTCCCGCACTATGTGTTTAAATATCACAATACTTTTCATAATCCTCACTGACTTGATTACTTTTGTTTTTATTTATTTATTTATTCCCCTCCCCAAAGGTTAGTTCGTGCACTCTAGCATCATCAGCCTATCTTACAAGATCCAGGGGCCCTCCACCCTCTCCTCCTCTTAGTCCTCCCAAAGGCAAGAACAAAGGCAAAAAGAAAATGGAAGTTTCAGGCAACAACAGAAATGAGAATGTGGTTGAACGGGTAGAGGCCACTGATGGCCAAGGTTTTCGGCTTCAGAATGAAACTGTGTCATAGCTGGAACAGAAATTGTTAAAGTTTCAAGAAGAGCTTGATCAAGTTTGGAATCTAGCAAACCTGTCATTCTCTCTCAACGTCCCAGACGTCAATACCCCCAATCCTGCACCTCCTCAAAATATCCCAAAGTAGCAAAATCATCCCGCAGCTCATCATCACAACACCCCACCAAAGAACCAAACTCTCCTAGCACACAACAATGCCTGCCATACTCCAAACAACACCCCACTGCTTATCCTAGAACCTCAGAACTCCACAAATGACCATTTCCACACTCATAACAATCCCATCTACGTGGAGACTATGCCACACTCCACTCCCCCTATCACATACACACCTGAGTCTAATGAAAAGGACTTGCTTATCAAGAACTTGGCCGAAGAACTTAGGAAGCTGACCAGTCGGGTTCAAGGCGTCGAAGGAATCAAGAGAGTCGAAGGGTTGAACTATGAAGACCTCTGCATACAGCCCGATGTCGAACTGCCCGAGGGATACAAACCTCCTAAGTTTGAAATGTTTGATGGTACAGGTGATCCGAGGGTCCACCTAAGAACTTATTGTGACAAGCTGGTTGGAGTAGGGAAGGATGAAAGGATCCGCGTGAAGTTGTTCATGAGGAGCCTGAAAGGAGATGCATTGTCTTGGTACATCAGCCAAGACCCCAAGAAATGGTTGAATTGGGTGAGCATGGCCTCTTACTTTATGGACAGATTTAGATTCAACACAGAGAACACACCAGACGTGTTCTATATTCAGAATTTGAAAAAGAAGCCCACAGATACATTTCGCGAGTATGCTACTCGCTGGAGGTCCGAAGCTGCTAAGGTCAGAACTGCCTTAGAAGAGGAGCAGATGAACAAGTTCTTTGTCCGGGCCCAGGACCCGCAGTACTATGAATGGTTGATGATGATTGAAAACCATAAGTTCTCCGACATTATCAAATTAGGTGAACGGATTGAAGAGGGTATCAAGAGCGGTATGGTTAAAAATTTTGAAGCCTTGCAAGCTACAAACAAGGCTTTGCAGTCTGGTGGTGTGTCTAAGAAAAGAGACGTGGGAGCCGTGATGGTTGCACAAAGAACCAAATACCACTCAAATACCAAACTTACCCAACACCTCCACTCATATATCAACCCACCCTAAATTACCAAGCACCCTCATACCAAGCTCCACCACCAACTTATCAATCACCTCCGCCACCGACATATCAACCTGCTTCACCCAGATACTCAAAACCCACTCCTGTCTACCACTCATACAATTACCAACCATCTCATTACCAATCACCCCTACCCGTCAAAACTTCCCTAGACCTCGTCCTAATTTTGATCGCAGACCTCCAAAATAGTATACCGCCATCGTTGAAACCATCGACCAGCTGTATGAGAAGCTCAAAGTTGCTGGTTATGTCACCCCCATCCCTGCTGCATCCCTTGATAATCCTTCTCAATGGGTCAACCCAAACAAGTCCTGTTCATATCAATTCGGCATGAAGGGGCACACCATCGATGAATGCCTCTCTTTGAAGGACAAGATACAAACCCTGATTGACAACAAGGTCATCGTGGCAAAGGAATCCGCTCCAAAGATCCGCAACAATCCTCTTCCAGACCATAAGGTGGAGGAATTCACTTGATTAAAATAGAAGATGATTGGGATCCCGAGGGATTAATCGGGTTGATCGCAGAAGGCGATGATCCAAAGAAACCTGCAGTCACTCTCAACTCTATCATAGTCCATATTGAACCGTCTGAGGATGCTGAGGTAAATATGTCCATGCCTCTTGAGTTTGAAGCAACGTTACCTGCAAAGGCACCAGTATCGATTGAAGTTGAGTTCGTGTCTCTAGTTAATGCACCCGCACCATTTGAGGTTGCACTCTTTCCACCCCAGGCACATGTTCCATTCGAAGTGAGGGTAATTGCGCCAATCATGGTGGCGATATCGACCGCACCACCTTTCTATACAAATGTTGTACCATGGGACTATACAGCCGAGGCGAGAAGGAAAGGCAAAGTCAAGACTGAAGAAGTTGTTGCAGCACAAGGTACGACATGAACTGGTAGAGTCTACACCCCTGAACATCTGGCTGAATCCAGCAGGCAGGCTTCCAATCGGCCTCCCATTATCGAGACAGGTCCGGACGACCTTTGGAGGAAAGTGCAGGCCAAGGAGTATTCGGTCATCGACCAGTTGAACAAAACATCAGCGCAAATATCCATCCTCTCTTTGCTGCAGAATTTCGAGACGCACAAGAATGCTTTATTGAAGGTGTTGAACGTAGCCTATGTGCCAAATAACATCACTAGTGGAGAAATGGTTAATATGGTGGGCCAAGTGTTGGAAAGTCACAAGATCACTTTCCATGAGGACGAGCTGCCTCCTGAAGGGCTAGGCCATAACAAAGCTCTGCACATAACTGTGCAATGTGAAGATTATTTCATCACAAGAATCCTGATCGATGGGGGATCCAGTCTTAACAATTACCCGTTGATAACGCTCAAGAAATTGGGTAAAGGCTGCATAAGATAGAGGATGGAGCGATCAACGTGAAGGCCTTCGATGGATCTCAGAGGTCCACCATTGGTGAGATCAGCCTATGCTTGCAAATAGGGCCAACCTGGTTCGAGGTGGACTTCCAAGTGATAGATATGTCAGTGTCCTACAATCTGTTATTGGACGACCTTGGATCCATGCTGCTGGGACGTAGCATCAACGCTACATCAGGCAGTGAAGTTTGAGTGGAACCACCAAGAGGTGATTATTCATGGTGACGGTAGCAACCTTATTTACAGTCGCCAGAATATTCCGGTGATTGAAGGAAGAAAGAAGCTGGGTGGAGAAACTTACCACCACATTGAACGGGTCAACACTATTGACAAAGACAAATGGTGGGATAGAAAGATCGCAAGTATGATGAATTGGCGAGGGTACAAGCCAGGTAAAGGGCTTGGCAAGAACCTTCAGGGGATCTCCAAACCTATCAAACTCAAGAAGCACGACACCACTTTCGATTTGGGGTACGAATACACGTGGGAAGAATTCAAAAATTGGTCGCCACCATGGCGCGGTCCTTATTAACCTTTGCAAAAACCAATACCGCATCTGGAGCAGACCTTCCAATAGGCCGACATTATTTATGGATCAGACGAAGAAGAATCACTTGCAGCAATGAGGAACTTGTTTCTGGAGGACAGTGATATGGATTGTTGTGTTATTTTCGAGGATGAGGGTAAGGAAGGCCCTTCTATACAGGTTGTGAAAATAGGGATGTACCTCAAGAATTGGACTGTCAGGACAACCAAAGCCCGACGAGCCTCGGGGTAGCAAGGCTAAAACAAGTATTATTCACTATTTTCTTTACAAAATGATTTCCTTTTTCGCATTCCTGCAATAAGATCTTCAATGTTTAATACAATCGTTCAGTTTATCAAAAGCATTTTTTATTTTTCTTATGAATCAAAATTTATTGCTATCATTCTTCTCTCATTACTTTACCTATACATCATTACTATTACCTGTCTTGATGAACCGATGACCGTGACATGCAACGAGACAACACAACAAATGGACGTAGATTCAGAAGAGGATGACATACCTGACGAGATTGTCAAAGAAGTTGAGAATTTTGAGAACAGACCTAAGTCAAACCTGGACGAGACTGAAACCATCAACCTGGGAGATTCAGAAAACATCAAAGAAACACGAATCAGCATTCATTTGTCGCTGTCAGAAAAGAAAGAATACGCAGAATTTCTAAAGGAGTATGAGGACATATTCGCCTTGTCGTATGACGACATGATTGGTCTAAGTACGTCTATTCTGGCTCACAAATTTCCAACCAATCCAATGTGTCCCCCGGTAAAACAAAAGCTCAGGAAGTTCAAATCCGACATGAGTATGAAAATCAAAGAAGAAGTCACCAAGCAGATCAATGCCAAGGTTCTCAGGGTAGTTGAGTACCCGACATGGTTAGCCAACATTGTGCCAGTACCAAAGAAGGATGGGAAGGTCAGAGTCTGTGTCGACTACCGGGATCTCAACCGGGCTAGTCCAAAAGATGACTTCCCTTTGTGAAATATACATATCCTGATCGACAATTGCGCCAAACATGAACTACAATCATTCGTGGATTGCTTTGCTGGTTATTATCAGATCTGGATGGATGAGGAAGATGCTGAGAAAACGGCTTTTATTACGCCATGGGGAGTGTACTGTTACAAGATGATGCCATTCGGCCTGAAGAACGCAGGGGCCACCTACATGAGGGTTATGACCACCATCTTCCACGACATGATTCACAAGGAGATCGAGGTATACGTGGATGATGTTATTATCAAGTCTAGGAAATCCACTGACCACATGAAATATTTGAGGAAGTTCTTCAAAAGGTTGCGGAGATACAATCTGAAGTTGAACCCCGCAAAGTGTGTATTAGGGGTTCCTGCTGGAAAGTTGCTCGGGTTCATTGTCAGTTGCTGAGGGATAGAATTGGGTCCGTCAATGGTCAAATCCATTCAAGAACTACCACCACCAAGGAACAAGAAAGATATGATGGGTTTTTTGGGGAGAGTTAATTACATCAGCCGATTCATAGCACAGTCTACAATTATCTGTGAGCCAATCTTCAAGATGCTGAAGAAGGACGCCGCAACAAAGTGGATCGATGATTGTCAAAAGGCGTTCGACAAAATCAAGGCATACCTGTCAACACCGCCAGTCTTGGTACCGCCTGAGCTGGGTAGACCTTTGTTACTCTACCTTGTAGTATTAGATGGAGCTTTTGGCTGCGTTCTGGGGCAGCACGATGAAACGGGAAGAAAAGAGCAAGCCATTTATTATCTCAGCAAGAAGTTCACTCTGTACGAGGCCAGATACTCTCGATTGGAACGCACGTGTTGTGCTTTGACTTGGGTAGCCCAGAAGCTAAGGAATTACTTCTGTGCCTACACAATGTATCTCATATCGAGGATAGATCCATTGAAGTACATCTTTCAGAAGCCCATGCCCACGGGCAAGCTAGCCAAGTGGCAAATCCTGCTGAGTGAGTTCGATATTATCTATGTGACTCAGAAAGCGGTCAAGGGACAAGCACTGGAAAACCATGTTGCTGAGAACCCTGTAGACGGAGGATACGAACCTCTGAAAATGTATTTTCCTGATGAAGAGGTATCATTCATAGGAGAATACATTGCAGAATCCTATGACGGTTGGAGAATGTTCTTCGATGGAGCGGCGAACTTCAAGGGAATTGGCATTGGAGCAATCCTAATATCACAAACCGGTCAGCATTATCCGATATCTACCAAACTCAGATTCCCCTTCACCAATAATATGGCAGAATATGAAGCCTGTATCTTAGGGCTCAATATGGCCATTGACATGAGCGTCCAGGAGCTGTTAGTGATTGGTGACTCAGATTTGTTGGTACATCATGTACACGGAGAGTGGGCTACCAAGAACTCCAAAATACTGCCGTATCTGCACCACGTACAGGAATTAAGAAAGAGGTTCATAAATACGTAATTTCGGCATGTCCCCAGAATCCAGAATGAGTTCGCCGATGCATTGGCTACTTTGTCCTCAATGATCCAACACCCTGACAAGATCATTGATCCTATTCCCATAAAGATCCATAATCAGCCAGCTTATTGTGCCCATGTTAAAGAGGAAGCAGACGAAAATCCTTGGTTTCATGACATCAAAGAGTATTTGGCGAAAGGAGATTACCTGGAGTTTTTGAATCCCACTCAAATACGCACACTTCGAAGACTATCCAACAATTTCTTTCACAGCGGAGGAATCATATATAAGAGGACTCCCGATTTGGAATTATTATGTTGTGTCAACGCAAAGGAAGCATCCAAGCTGCTAGAGAAGATTCATGCTGGGACCTGTGGCCCGCATATGAACGGTTTTGTTCTGGCAAAGAAGATAATCCGAGCTGGTTATTTTTGGATGACTATGGAAATGGAATGCATCCAGTATGTCCGAAAAAGCCATCGTTGTCAGATACACGCAGATATGATAAAGATACCTCCAAACATGCTCAACGCAACAAGCTCACCATGGTCGTTTGCCGCCTGGGGCATGGACGTTATTGAACCAATCGAGCCTGCCGCCTCAAACGGACACAGGTTCATTCTGGTAGCCATTGATTATTTCACCAAATGGGTCGAAGCATCATCCTGCAAACCAGTGACTAAGAAAGTCGTGACAGACTTTGTCCGCCGTCGTATTATTTATCGATTTGGGATTCCTGAGTCAATCATCACCGACAATGGTTCCAATCTCAACAGTGACCTGATGAAAGCTATGTGCGAGGATTTCTAGATCAAACACAAGAATTCCACAGCATACAGACCTCAGATGAATGGAGTTGTAGAAGCCGCCAACAAAAACATCAAGAAGATACTAAGAAAGATGATAGAAAGGCACAAGCAGTGGCACGAGAAGTTATCATTTGCCTTATTGGGATATCGCACCACAGTTCGCACCTCAACAGGGGCAACTCCCTATATGCCAGTTTATGGTACTGAGGCTGTTATTCCTGTCGAAGTTGAGATTCCATCTCTAAGAATTATACAAGAAGCTGAGCTTAGCGACGCATAATGGGTAAATAGCCGTTATGAGAAACTAGCCCTCATAGACGGAAAGAGAATGAATGCAGTTTGTCATGGTCAACTCTATTAAAACAGAATGTCTAGAGCCTTCAACAAGAAAGTCAAGCCGAGACAATTCACACCAGGGCAGCTGGTGCTGTAGAAGATCTTTCCATATCAAGACGAAGACAAAGGGAAGTTCTCTCCCAACTGGCAGGGTCCGTACATGGTTCATCGGGTACTGACAGGAGGAGCACTTATACTCGCAGAAATGGACAGAGAAGTCTGGCCAAAGCCAATTAATTCAGATGCAGTCAAACGCTACTATGTGTAATCTTATGCTTTTTCAATGATGATGTAAATTGAACAACGCCTGACCTGATTCCCGTTTAAGAGGGGATACGTAGGCAGCTCTATGGGTTCGGTCACAATTCAATAAAAATCTCATTTTTTTCCCGCAATTGGAAATTGGGGAAGAATTTTGAGGAGGACCCTCAAAATTCCGAAGCAAGTTTAGCCGATCGCAGCATGAGCAGCAGTCAGAAACGTCAACCCATCAAACTGGGGCACAATTTTGAGGAGGACCCTCAAAATTCTGTAGCAGGAGAAGTTGCAATCTCCCGAGCCGTGTCACGGTCGTCGGTTCATCCCAAAATTACTTTTTAAATTATACATTATGCTTTTACAAAATCATGAATGTTTGTTCTTAAAATAAATTTGTTTAGAAACGCTACCCCAATAATGCAGACAGTCATCAGATCAAGCTGAACAAGTCAAGCAAAGTCATCGGGGATACGAACTAACCTTCCCCTTACAAAACTCACGATTTTTCTTTGATGCAGGCACTAAGGTTGCAAAATCCCTAAACAAACTGTCCACCCAGGGGACAAACGTTTGTTCAAAATACTACTCCCAAAACATTTGCACTTGCCGACATTCGCACATGCCTTAATGCTCCGCGGTCACAATGCCCTCAATAATCACAGTACCGCAACCTATTACCAGCTAAGAATTCCTACTGTCATTTTATTTCTCGCGTAAGGCTACCATTTTTCCTTTCAAGGTTAAGATCTACCTCCATCTGCATTGCATAAGGATACCATTCTGCCTTCCGAAACTAAACGATGTCTCCATCTGCATTGCATCTTTACATAAGGCTAACATTATGCCTTTCGAGGTTAAGCTCTACCTCCATCTGCATTGCATAAGGCTACTATTCTGCCTTCCGAAACTGAACGCTGTCTCCATCTGCATTCGCATCTCTGCATAAGGCTACCATTTTGCCTTCCAACTTGCATAATGCTACCATTTTGCCTTCCAAGACTAAACGTTGTCTCCATCTGCATTGCATCTTTGCATAAGGCTACCATTCTGCCTTTTGAGGTTAAGCTCTACCTCCATCTGCATTTTTTGCATAAGGCTACCATTCTGCCTTTTGAGGTTAAGCTCTACCTCCATCTGCATTTTTTGCATAAGGCTACCATTCTGCCTTCCACTTGCAAAAGGCTACTTTTCTGTCTTTCGAGGCTAAGCCCTGCCTCCAATTTACTTTTTTCTCGAACGCTATCTCAAGCAGTATTTATTTTGCTTTTTCTACGGGCTAAGCTCTGCCCTTCAATTCACAAGACTAAGCTCTGTCTTGACAGCATCATACTATTGCATCTTCATGGGCTGAAATATCGCCAACTTATCCAAAGGCGTCATCGTTCGGAGGCACCATTTTCATGGCCCGAGAACACCATGACATGGCCTGAGGATCTCATTCAACCTTTGCATATCATTATTCAAAGGCATCATGGTTCGGAGGCACCATCCTCATGGACCGAGAACATCATTTTCATTGCCTGCAAATCCTGCATCAAGCAATTCATAGCCCAGGTCATCATGGTCTGAGGACGTCATCCTTAACCGTCCGAAGACATCGTTCATGGTCCAACGGGAATTTGCATCATGTTTAAATTACGCGCAATATCATGCTTGTATTATTTATTTGTAGGTAATCCAGTGAGCAAACGGCCATCCCGGCAGGAGCGGTCCCGCTCTCAGTTCTCCTAACAACCCCGTAAGTCGTTTGTGCACCTAACCCTATACTTTGCGTTCGTTCTTGTAAAACTTCATCGGTATACTTCGCCGATAACTCCTGAACTACATACGACCTGATTTACGTAAAACCAAGGATATGTAGGCAACTTAGAAGTCAGGGTGTGGCCTAAATCTCTCCAAATCGTTTCGCTCGGTCAAAATTGGCCATCATATCTTTACCCGACAACTCTTTCATCCTTCCTGGGTAAAGAGGGGCAGCTGTTGATACCCAATTTTTCCTCAAAATATATTTAATTTGCATATATATACCTTTAAAATCATGCTTTCATAGCAATTGGTATTTTTCTATAATTTTCTTATATTTTATTAATTTATTTTTAATTTATCCAGCATTTTATTTCTGATAATTAATTACAAAATTGCACTACAAAATATTTCAAAAGCATTTCTTGATTTAATTTATTATTTAGGGTCCTATTAAGACCAAATTATTTTTACAATCAGCCAAATTGGCACTATTTGGCTATAATCGCAATACCTTTACAATTATGGCCTAATTATATGTTTTACGCCATTTTTACTCAGCAAGTAGTCATTTGTATTTTTAAATACTCGTTAATCATTTCAATTTAATTTATTAAGCATCAATTTCATTTATTATAATTGTTAACTATTTTTATAAATTATTTATCTATATTTTATGGGTATTTAATAATTAGCCCATTTTATTTTAATTCTAGCCTAATTAAATCCAGACTCCTACCCATTTAGTTAGCCCAATAACCTAAGCCCAGTCTTTACAAAATACCAGGCCAAAACCTTAAAGCCACTCGACCCAATTCCCCTTTAATCTGGACCGTTGATCATTTTTCATCAACGGACCAGATTAATCCTTACCCAATTAACACCTACACGACTACCCTCCCCTTCTAATTTCCCCCTCTCATTTCTCACTCAATCGTCTCTCTGAATCCTCTCCCATCTCTCTAAACGCTTCACCTGCTAAACCTATCTCCTCCCTTCTCCGACCACCTCCTCGCTGGAAACCATAGAGGTCTCACCTCTCACCTGCCTTATTTCTCCATCCTTCGCCGTGTGTCACCGTTTGGGGATTCTCAAGTGAACTAGAGGTGGTTCGACTCCTATCTCCGGTTTCATGCCATCTTTTCGGCCATCTATGGCCGTTCGAGTAAGATCTATCACCCTCTGGTTAAAATCCGGTAAGATTTTGGATTTTCTTCTTATTCTCTGGATTTTCTCTGGAAACCCTAACCTTAAAGCCCTCCGATCTTTCTATATTTGTAACATATTTATGGATATTTAGATGTTTTCACATGATTTCCTCAAAAGATTTCTTGATTTCAAACGATGTCCTAATTTTCCGGACTAGGGTTTCAAAACCCTTTTGCAAAACGATTTCTTTATGATTTTTAGCAATTACTTTATGATTTTAGCATGTTTAAACATCACCTGAGCTTTTCTTTTTGTTTGATTCATTTTGTTAAGAAACCCTAATACTTCTGGGTTTGATTTGGAAGTTTGAGTCTGTTTGTGATATTGTTTGCGTGTCTCTCATGAACATCCTGGGCTTTCATGTATGTTCTATGTGTTTTCTTATCTAATTTGTTGTTAGGGTTTCCGAATCTCTACTATTCCTCTGACTACTTGCTTAGGGTTTCTCTGATTTTTGTTTAACATGTTCTATTTATCGTTTAATAGGTTTGATTATTCGTTTTTATTGATTGTTTCATAATACTCTCTATTGGTTCTGTGTAATTCCGTAAAACTGTGATATTTTCCTTAAAAATGTGATTTTATGTATTTTCCTTAGAACTCTTTACTAATTTTCGAATTATTTCCTTATTTGTGTGATACTTTCCTTAATTAGGACTGATTCTCTGTGACTTTAGTCCCATCTGCGATTCCTGTGATTGATTTGTTAAAATTAAAAGGTATCCAACCTTATTTATGTGTTTCAACTTGTTGCCAGATAATGAGTATATATTATCCTTATGTAAAATTATGTATTTACCTTTATCACTTGCAACATGCCTTACTACTCTTATTTAGCTCATGATTTATTCTTTCCTTATGTGACACCAAGTATGACCGTTTGAACTAGGACTCCCTAATCAAAGGGAGTCCAGGTCTATGATTGATTCTAATTGAATATTGACTGATTAATCAATACTTGTTACCTTATTTTCTACTCGTTTTGAAAAGCTCTAAATACTCTAGCCTTTCACTAACACAAGGACACGAACAAATACTGTTCTGAACTCTCTTACACACACACATATTCTATCTTGTTATTCTTGCTGGTTACTTACTATTCTTAGTTGGCTGCAAGCCAAGACTGAGCAAGTATACACTCTACTGCTCTGCACTCAACTATACACTCTACTGCTCCTCACTCTGCACTTATTCTCTCATTTAACTGGTATATTTTTCAGTTTAACTTAAAAACTCAAAAACAACATACCTCTTTAATATTGCGATCCCTTTTGTTTCTATTATGCTTCTACTTGTGGTTCTACTGTCTTCCTTGCAATTAGCATGCTAATTTGTTATTTTACCAATGTGATTATCCTTTTCTCTTTAGTTTCAGCATGTTTTACTGCCTTCTTATATATTTAACTAGGACTCTGCCTTACCCCTGATCCCCAACACACTATAAGCATGTATTTGTGTCACTTAGTTACATGTAATTCTGAACATACGTTGTAACCCTTTCCCCTGGACCTGTGTGTAACTCTGTTTGTTATGTACTTCCACTTTGGCATCCCTCAATCTGATTTCGTTAAGTTTCTGGCATGAACATCTTTATAAAAATTGTTCCGTGGTTGTTAAAGTTCTGTAATACTTTCTCTGGTATTAACTTGTATGCAAATCTGCTTCATGAGCATCCTACTTGTCCCCAACCCCTTATTCCCTGTTTGTGACTGCTCTCTTGTACTATGCATGCTGGTGTGGTTCTGAGTTGTTGATGTTCCTAATCCCTTTCTTTCAAACTGTTTTCACTAAAAGCAAAATCTTCTGTTCTCCAAAACTTATTTCAAACTACTCATTTTCAAATTGTTTTCCAACTCAACTCTTTCAAAACTATGTCAAGCACTGTCACTATACTCCTAGACCTTTAAGTTCTACCCCCTTAGTGTGAGCATTGCTTTGGGACCCTTGAGCTCCCTCTTAACTTTGACATACAAAGGCTGGCCATTCCATACTGCACTTACTCAATTTGGTTATGAAAATCTGGGTGTGAGCACTACCGGGGATCCCTTGAGATCCTTAGGAAACTCTGACACACCTGAATTTGTATGAAAGGCTGTGAGCTAATGGCAATGAGGGTTCTGGAGATTCTAGGCCTATCATTAGGCTCCCTATAGTATAACTTCTTCTTTTCATTATTCAGTTATGTAATTCATGCAAATGTCATGTAATAATTATTGTAAACAACTCTTTGGGGATGGATAGCGGAAAAGGAAGGGGTGACTATGCATGTTTTAGCTATTAAAAGGGGTAGAAGGCATGTTATTAGGTTTATATTCCTACTTGCGCAATAGAAACTATGCTTAGGACTCATTTCATGCATTAGAGATCATGTTCCCTAGGACTTACACTCACTGTTTTCAGCATGTCCATCTCATTATCATATCACTTAGAAAATCCTACGTTAAAAAATGTGTTAATAACAGTACTTTACAATCATGCTCTACGCTGCCATGTACACTTAGAAATCCTGTCCTAGGATAACACTAACAAATTGTACTCTTGCATATTCTTAAATCGCGCATAATGTTGTGAGTATTTAGAAATCTTGCTTAGAACTCTGCATATGCATCATTTTGCATCCCTTCCTGTGCATTAGATATCATGTTTTAGGATTTCATTCATACTCGCTCAACAACACCTAGTCCAAACTACTGCTGCATGTTATTTTACACCTAGGCAAGCCTTAGGAAATCAGTTAAAGAAATAAAACCAGAATTGTCCTTTGTGATTAGTGTTCAACTGTCAGCATGTTTAAAACCAATAGGCAAGCCTGATTAAGACTTCCTCTCTGAGTTATGCAATAAATCTGTCTTTATGTTATCACTTAGATACCATGCTTAGGATCTGAACCTGAATCTGGACCTTAACTGTGTATGAGTCATGTTGTTTATGTGTACTATGTGTGGAGGTACTTGAGCCTTTTCCTGTTTGAATGTTTATCCCCTTAATTGCAGTCCTATATGTTTCTTGTTTGTCGCTTAGTGTTTTGCCTTTAAACCTGAGGGTCTGCCTAGCACCTCCCTTATAGGATAGAAGTCTTAAATTCCTCTGGGACTGATAGGAAGGGACGGGTAACAACATGTAATAGAGGTCGAGACAAACACTCGCTCTAATTACCTTTACGGGGTGGGAAAGGGTAGATATGGATATGATGACCAGTGTGCTAATACCACGTGTAGCGCCTCTTCGAGGAGTGATTATCGGGTATTGTACTGATGTGATCCATATTATTATAAACCTAGGATACCCTTTATATGCTTAGATCGTAATCCTTTCAAAATCTAACCCTCTTTACTATTTTCAAACATCTGCATGCTTAAGACTTAAATCCCCTCTTATTTGAGCCTTTATTTGTTTGTTTGCTAAGTCGTATAAATCCACAAAAATTGTTTGGTTGGGAACCACACTTGTGGATCCTGAGGGGTGCCTAACACCTTCCCCTTAGGATAATTTCAAGCCCTTACCCTATCTCTGGTTAACAACGTAGTTGTAAATGAACCTCTTTGGTGTCCTAAAGCACCTTTAAAAATCGTTAGGTGGCGACTCTAAAAAACACAAACCCCTTTCCCAAAAGGAAAGAGTTGTCCCAACCAAATGTCATAAACCCGATCTCCGCGAGGAAAGAGGGGGCGCCACAGTGCTTTCCATCACGGCTTTGAAGCCGGTGCCTATGCCTTCTGCTCCACTTTCTGCATTGCGAGTCTCCCAGACACTGGCAAGCCTCAACAACTAGATGCAGACAACTACTGCAAAGTTGTCTGACATATCCAGCCATGTTGCCGCACAATCATCCATTTCGGCACCCCAGATTTTCCCCACAGACCACGGTTGTATCCACTTTAGTGCAACATGGGTCAGTGATAGAAGAGTTATGAAAGGAGGTGAAGAAGATGTGGAAGTCCTAGGCCTCTAAGAAGTCGTTGGACAAGCTCTGGCGACAGGTTACCAAGCTTTCATCACCCGGAGATATCCTCTTTGATATGCTTATTGACCCGCACCACCCAGGCCCAAATCCTACAACACCTACAGTACCAGCTGGCCAGTCTGATGAGCCAGACATTGCTGCTGACACTATTGAGGTAGTTCGTCATATGTTCACCAACCGAGCCACTCCCGGACTTGAGGATGATGAGATCCAATTGGATTAGGCTGAGGTCGGTGCCACTGTTGAGGACACATAGATGACCATAGGGCCATATGGAGTCTTCTTCACTCTTACCTTTCCTTTACTCTTATTTTGTTAAGCATTGAGGACAATGCTTATTCTTATTCGGGGGGTGGAGTTTATTTGATATATTATGATGACTCTGTATTTTGATAATTCTGAGACATTTGGCCTGTAATTAACTTAATACTATTTTCTTCTTCTTTCTCATTATGTATATATTCTCTCTTCTCTCTCATTATGTATATTCATTACGCTTTCAATAGATTTTTTCTTTATAGCTTCTTTTATCTTTATGTTTGCTTTCTTTTTGAATCAGTAGCTTTTTTTATTTAATAGCTTCTTTTTTATGTTTTAGTGAATAATAAGCCTTTGGTTTTCTTAATTCTATAGTTCTTTCCAAAAGTAGTTTTTGTGTGAACCGACTGACTCTTCCCAAATCCCAACGATGGATGGCGTGACAACCTTCTCAAGAGATTGAGTTCGTTCTTGGTGTTTAGGTAATAATAGTGGTAATAATGAATAAAAAGACTTAATTGAGTCATAATCGAAGAGTCAAACATGCTTCACTTGATACCAACATACTTAACTATGTGCTTATGTTTAAAAGTAAGGATTTTGGAAAGAAATAGCTCTAGTTAGTGACCTTTTGACTCTTGTGTTGACTTAGGCAATCATTGAGTTGTTTAATCGAACCATAGTGATTTTCAATCTTGAATATGTTCATTGTGGACCCTCGACTCTATCCTCTTTAACAATCTAACTGCGTGAGAGGTGAGATATTTTTGTTGCAAGTCCAAGTACACATGAGAATGGTCTAGAACTTGTCCTGAATGTGTTTCTAGGCAAAATTTTAAGTTTTACTGGGCTTGAGAAGTGATTGTAGGCTCTCCTTGACCCCCTTGAACTTTTTCACTTCCCAACAATGTTGTTATCCCTAGCCAACCCATTTGAGCCTTGAACCTTTCTCATTTGGTAATCATGTTACAAGCCTTTACCCGTTTTGTCGTGACCCTCTCTTGGCACTGGAGCTTTTCTTAACACTCTTGTGAAATAGTTGGCTAAAAACGTAAGTTTGGGAGAGAGACGAGGAACTTGAAATAGGTATCAAGACACAAAAGGAGAAAAGAAATGATGAGAAGGAAAGGTAAGAAAAAGAAAGAACAAAAAGAAAAATGCAAAAAGAAAGTGATAAGTTGAAGAGTTGAAGGGATTCAAAGAAAAATAATGATACAAAGCATGGAGAAATAAAATAGGGAGAAAATGAATTCCACGATCAAAAAGAGTGATGTTAAGGTTCTTTAGTTTCCTCAAGGAAAAGAAAATGCCTCAAAGAATTGGTAAAACATGAGCTGAGAACAGAAAATGGAGTGCTTAAGGAAAGATGAACTTGTTCTATCATAGCATATCCAACCTTAGTCCAAAAGCCTTCATTGCATTCCGAAAAAGTTCTACGTGATTTCAAGCTGAGTGAGCTTACATTAGTGGTGATCTACATGAGGTGCAAGCCTATGGTACTTAAAGTTGTACTTGCGACATTCTTTTGAGAGAGACGAGTGAACCTTTCGCAAATCTTTGGATTGAGTGATAAAATTCTTGAGCAAGATAGGCAAACGGAGAGTAGATGCGGAGGAGTTTGGGATCCACAGTGACCCACATGAAAGAGCGAGCTTCCTTGATGATACGAACGCGGAAGAAAAATAACAAGAACACAAATAAAATGATAGAAAGATAGAGATTTAGTAGAGAACCAACTAAGAAATTGAAAGAACATTTGAAATAAACAAATACCCACTCAATTTAAAACTTAATTGACCCAAAACTATAGCCCCCAAGGGAAAGCAATCCCCTTGCAAGTTCACCTTAACAAGTAATCAACCAACATAGGAATTCATCCTAAACACTCTCAATGAGTTTCTATTCACAATATCAAAATAAGCTAACCATAAAATGAGAGCCTTAAGGGCTATTTATACTAGGGAGCTAAATATTACAAATATAGCCACCAAATGTAATATAGTCTTTAATTGTTGGCGAAATTATATATGTAGTCGTCATGTTATGAAAGTATCCTCCAATGCTCGATGTCTATCTAGATTGTATCATCCTCCCTCCCTTAAAAGAAAGTCGTCCTCGATTTTGGACCTTCAAACAAAAGAAAGGGAGCTTCATTAGTAAATTTTAACTTGGACATAAGCAAGTGCATTAAACTAACAAGTAAACCATATTTTAGCAAATTTATGGTAAATCCAAGCATCCAAACCAATAAGTAAGACAAATCTACCATTCAAACCAAAATCTAATGATACCCATAGACAAAACAAAGAATAAAAGCTACCCAAAATATGAGAACTGTCATGAAATACTTCCAATCTATACACCAAGTGTGCCCCAATATAAGAATTATCAAGAAAAGTATGAACTTTTATAGCATTATCAAGTCCAAGCATAAGCATAAGCCAAATAAACAAGTCATTCTTGAATTCAAACCGACATGAGAAATCAAGAATAAGAATGCTATGTTGAAACAAAATAAGCCTATTGGCTTCACCAATATTATCATTCAAGAAAGATTTAGCATGCTTTTTCTTAAACTCTTAACACCAATCCACATGAAAGTTATCAACTTGCTTTAAACTCAAAGCACTAGTGTAGTGGAACAAATTAGCTCTACCAAATATATGAGTGGAATAAGTTAGAAAGTTTACACCAAGAACTTTCTTCTTTTTCAAAAGGTTTAGCTTCCAAAACAATCTCATTCGTAATCTCAAACGACTTCTTAAAAATGGAACATTTGATTGGTAAATACAAATCAAACTCAAAAGATTCCATCTCACAATCAAACAAGAAAGAATCAAATGGCTTAAAGCTTGAAACTTTACCACTCAATTCCCTTCAAATAAGCAATCATCATCAATTAGATAATGATCCTCAAAATAGAAAGCATGAACAATAGGAATCAATGGATAAAATTCAACAAAATCACATAAAGATGAAATCTTTACGCTTTCCTCAACCTCAATCAATGCTTCTTCATAAGCAAATAGGTCATTCAAACCATCAAAACAATGAATCACTATATAGTATATCTCTACAACTCAAGAATCATTAGAATCAATAAATATACCCAAACTAACACTTGAAATATTACTATGCTCATCACAAGAAGAAAGAGTGTTAGGATTAGCAATCATACCTTGATGCACTTCTAAAGATTCTATTTTACCTCCTTGAAGAATGGAAGAATCTTCACTTTGGGTTAGGGTGGCTTCGGTCACTTCACGTGGAGTTCTTTCTTGAATACTTCCACTTGAATTTTTCTTCAAAAGATCTACACAATAAGCCAAACAACTACCAAAAAAAGCATTAGTCGTGAAAGAATTATAAGAAGAATGTCCCTCACTTGAACTCTCTTGTTTTTTCTCTTATTTCTTTTCAATCTTTTACTTTCCTTCTTTCTTGGCTCTCTCACTCAATTCTTTCATATGCCTATAGTCTTCACTCACTTGAAATGGAGTCAAAGGAGTAAGGACTATTTTTTTTCATTTTCCTCAAAAGAATATTATTAGTCCTTACATCATGGAGAGCATCCTTGTCATATTGCCATGGCCCCCCCAACAATAAATGACATACTTGCATGGTCACCACATCAAAAATAATATCATCAACATACTTTTCAATTTTGAAACTCACCATGACTTGTCTAGTTAGTTTAAGTTCACCACATTCATTAAGCTATTGGAGTTTATAAGGACGAGTATGTCTTTGAGTCCTCATGTTCAATTTGTCCACCATATAAGCACTAGAAACATTAGTACAACTACAACCATCAATAAGAACACACTTGATCTTTAATCTTATACCTTCCATGGAACAAGTTCTCTCTTTGGTTAAATAAGGGGTGTCATATTCTACTTCATCATTACATTCGGCCTTCTCTTATTCACATGATTCTCTACTTTCTTCCCTTTCATAAGCTTCTTCCATAAGGATTATGGTTCTTCTATTAGTACATTCACTCATTTTATGGCCATATCCTTGACATTTGTAGCACCTATTAGAGTTAGGATTTTGGAAATAAAGTTTAGAGTTGTTACCTCCCTCCTTAGACTTTACCTTTGGTTTACCTTTGTCATTTTGCCACTTGGAGTCAACTTTTGGCTTGTTTTCATTTGAAAGAGATTGCCAAGTTTCCTTATTTTTGCTCCATGAAGTGTTGTAATTTTTGGATTTGCTCTCTTTGAGTTGCCTCTCTGCTTGGAGTTTATTTTCAACCTTGATAGCCCCTTGGAGTGCCTCATGTATAGTAACAAATTTGTGCAAAATCATTAGGCTAAAAATTTCATGATTAAGCCCCGCCAAAAATCTAGAAATCACGAGTCTTCCATTATTATCAAGATTGGTTTTAACCCTAGTGGTCTCCAACTCTTCAAAGTAAGCCTCCATATTCTTGTTTCCTTTCTTCATATTATAAAATTTGGTAAGCAAGTCATTCACATACTCTTCGGGCACAAATCTTGCTCTCATAACCACTCTAAGAAACGCCCAAGAGTCAATGACAATATCTCCATTTCTATTTCTATCCCGTTTCTCTTTCTCCTACCAAGAAGAAGCATAACCAACAAGTTTAGAAATGGCATGCTTAAACCTCTTTGTATCGGATACATTGTTAAGCTCAAACATCCTTTCCATTTGTATTTCTCATTCTAAAAATTCCGCGGGGTCACTACTTACCTTGAAAGCAGGAAGTGAAGTCTTGATGTTATTAAGACCCCTTTCTTCTTCATCTCCCCATCTTCTGTCATGTTCTTCATTACTAAAATTTCCATCATAACCATAATCATAAGCATCATTCAAGTTTCTACCTTGATAGTTCCTACCATGCCTTCCACCTCTCCCTCGAAAGCCTCATTGTCTATTACTTGTATGTTGGACTCTAACTGATTCATCATATTGCGCGTCATAGTCCAATCATCATCAAAGTCATTTTGCAGTTGTTGTGGCCTAAGAGATTGTTGTTGATTCTCAATTCTTGCTTGTCTACCTTGTGAAAGTGGACCTTGTCTTGGTACTTGATTATTATCAACTTGTGGTTGATTGATTAGCCTTACAAAGTGTGGTGCAGTAGGAATAGAACTATTTTGTGGTGTTGCACTAGTTCCCATTCCTTGGATAGGATTAGGTGACAAGCCTTGCCATTGGTTAAGAAGGTTGTCATGAGATTTGACCATATTTTTCATGTTGTCAACTTTCATATCAAAGCTTGTAAAGCCTCCAAAATGGTCTCATTAGAGACTTCCTCCTTTGGAGTTGAAGTACCTCCAATATTCAAAGACATAGTACCTACAAACAAAGAAAACAAGTTAAAAAAAATAAAATAAAAGGACCTCTCCAATTCACTCCCTTTGTGTATTGCTCAAATATTTCACTCAAATTTTACCACTCGTTTATCACTCTAATGTTCTTGGCTTTAGGTACACACTCTAATAATCTTACCACTCAAGCCTTTTTCCACTCTTAGATGAATATCCAAAGTTGATATCAAACTCAATCAAGGCACTTTCAAGCGGAACTTCCAACTTCAGGGCAAGAATGGAGTTTATGTGACTCAACAAAGAAGCTAAAGTAACTAACGGAAAATGAAAACAAGAAATTAACGACGAGGCTAAAGATAAAAGCACAAATAAAATTAGCACGAAATAAAATAAAGCACACAGAAAAACTAGTTTATCACTAAGTACGAACTAATACTTAAGTAAACTAGCTAATATAAGTAAGAAAATAAAGAAAGAAAAAGAAACAAGCTGAAAAGACTATTTTTGAAATTGGGCAGAAATGGGTTACCGGACAAAACTGGCTAATTTCAAAATTGTGCTCCAAGATGTGGTTATTCCTGCAAAATTCGAAATTCAGCATTCTTCCTCAAGTTCTTCATTTTTCAATCCCAAATTCAATCAAAAACACCTCAAATCTTCACCAAACCTCACCAAATTTGAGATACAAATCCCTACAACTCCATGAACAAACCTCAAGCAACAATTTCTTCAAACAACTACCAAATTAACAAAACCTATTTTCAAGTTTTGAAGCTTAAGCTTCAACAATGGAGTTTCTTCTTCAAGTTTCCACTCTAAATCAATCGAAACTTTAGTATTAGCTTCACAATGATGTTATGAACACTAATCCTAACTACCCATTCAATTTCAACCAAGAATTTTTACCTTTTGATTCAAACCTCAAATCTTTAATGCTTAACAATGGTGGATCCGATATTTTGACCACTCAAATCCCTCCAAGTCAGTTTGTTTCTTCAATTTTGAAGCTCCTGCAACAGTATAAATTATTTTCCAATCTCCAGATTTGCAACAAATTTCAAAAATTCTCAGAAGATATCTCCAACTTTCTAGATCCAAAAATTTTCAACAAACAACAACTCAAATCCAAATCACAACCACAAATAATTCTTAGATTTAAGTAACATTTCAGAATCATGCAACAAAAGTCGATCAAGTCTCCGAACAACAATAAATCCCACTACAGATTTGGCCAAGCATAAACGATTTTCTTTTTAATTTTATACTTTTTTTTTGTTTTGGATTAAATAAACAGCGGCAATAAGGAAGAATTGATGGAACAATTCTTAGCCTAGGATATGACAAGATGACACGAACGCGAAAGCAAAATAACAATAACACAAACAAAAATTATAGAAAGATAGAGATTTAGTAGAGAATCAACAAAGAAAATTGAAAGAACATTAGGAATAAACAAATATCAAATCAATTTAAGAGTTAATTGACCCAAAACTATAGGAACAATCCTGAAGGGAAAACAATCCTCTTGCAAGTTCACCTTAACAAGTAATCAACCAATATAGAAATTCATCTTAAACACTCTCAATGGATTTTCATTCACAATATCAAAATAAGATAACCATAATATGAGAACCTTAAGGGTTATTCATACTAGGGAGCTAAATATTACAAATAAGCCACCAAATGTAGTATAGTCTTTAATTGTTGGAAAAATTATCTATGTAGCTGTCCTGTTATGAAATTAGCCTCCAACGCTCGATAGCTATCTAGATTGTATCATTTGATGAGTAAATTCAAGTCTTGATGCTCAAGTGTCACGTTAGAACTATTTGTACATAAACGTTTAACTTGTTGCCTTGTTGATAATTCATAAGTGGTATGAGTAATTGTTGGCCTCAATTTATGTGTGAATGACTCATATATGATTAGATGGAATGGACCTTTACTTGTGGATATGGGAACTAATTTATTTGCTTGAGGACAAACAAAAACTTAAGTTTGGGGGAGTTGATAAGTGGGGATTTTGACTACTTATTAGCACCTTTTAGTTTTTGTTTTAGTCCAAAAGTGTTTAATTGTGTTCCCGAAAACTGATGAAATGTGCTTAATTGAAGGAATATTGGAAGATGGACCCCCAAGATGAAATCCAACTCAAAAAGGAGTAATCTGAACTCAAGGCCAAAAAAAGGCACAGAAGCTCAAAAATGCGGACCACAGAAAATCATTTGTGGCCGCAGATGATGAAGGAAAACCTAGAAGAGTTTGGTGCAAAATGTGGCCCGTCTAGGAGAGCTATGCGGCCGCAGATGTAAAAGTGCGGACCGCAGAAAAGCAAGATGCGGCCACAGTTACAAATCTGCGGACCGCTGAAAGAGTGCATTGTGGCCGCATATCAGAATTATGCGGCCGCAGACTTCCAATCTTGACAAATTGAAGCATATGGAATTGTGGGGTCGCAGAACCTCCCAAAGGGTATTTTTGTCCGAAATTTCTAGCCCTGTATAAATAGACAAGTTTCACAATTTTAGGTCAACTTTTAACATCAGCTGCTACAGTAGCTGTTTCCTTTTGCTTCTTTTAGTAGTTTTTCATATTTGAGCTATTTTAACATAGATTTTATCATTTTAATCTTGCAATATGAGTTTAATTATCATTTTTTCTTCTTTTTCTTCAATTTCAAGCATGAGTAGCTAGATTTTTACTAGGTTTATGACCCAACCCCAGTGTGTAAACCTTATGGGTGTTCAATTTAATGCTTGTTTATGGTTGGGTGTTTATTATTTAGCCTTGTTCATGCTTTATTTTGTGGAATTAATGGTTGCAAACATTAATTCATGCCTATTTGACTTGGTCTCTACTTTAGAAAGAGAGACTTAATCTAGGAAACTTGGCTAACAAGAAATTGGGTCAATCGAGAGATTGATAAGCCCAATTAAATGGTTCAACCTAGAGATAGTAATAACCTGACTTGAGATTTTATCAATCGTTTTATTCAATACCCATTTGGACTTGAGAAAGCCAAATTTGGTACAATCACTCTCTGACCGGTATTGAATGGGTAAATAAGTGTTGATAGCTATAATACACCCCAATCAATAAACACAAGCATTAAGGTTTATATCCCATTAGGCAAACACCTAAGTGAAGGTCATAACCCTAGGCTTTTTACAAAACTTAGAAAACAACAAAAATAATTTCTATTAATTTCATTTCTCAGATTGCAATTTTAGCTTTCAATTAGACTTAAAAACAACCCAATTGTGTGGAAGTGTAAATTTAGATACGATATATACCCCTAACTCCTATCTATAGCACCCTGCGGAAATCGACCTCGACTCTTGTTGGGTACTATCATTGCAATCGACTATTCCATAACCTTTAATTGAGGTATGAAATTAGACAAGATCAATTTTCAGAGCTAAAGTGGTGGGAAAAGTAGTTAGCGGTTTTATTTCAAATAATGTAACTCCTTTTGTTGTATTTCAAATTCCAGCACTTATAAATAGAGCATAGCATTTGTAATTCACACAATTATCATGTTATAAGAAAATATGAGTTCTTCTCTCTCCTTCTCTCTATTTGTGCTTCATTCTCTTCTTTTGCACCTTTTTTCTCTTCTTTTGCTACTACTTCATTGGTTTATCAGTTGATACTAGACAATTGAGTATTAAATGGTATCAGAGCTCGGTGAATTATGGGACCTCGAAGAGCAGTTGATGTGGTAACCGGTAACCAACCCATGGAACTTCATGAACAATATGAAGACCTCGCAGCTCAACAAGTAGATCTGTGCACTGAATTGACTCAAAAGTATCAGGAGCTAAGGGAGGATCTGGATAAGAGACATGCTGAGCTACTTCATCTGGTGAATTCTTTGAAAAATTCCTTTGATGGAATACATCTCAGCCAATAATCGAAGACAATGCATCCACTTCAACTACAACTAGGGACAAGGTACTTCAATCAGGTCAGGTCATCTTAGGACCTAATCCTTATTGTGTAAACTCTAATCGTGGTCATAACTTGTTGTTTCCTCAATTCAATGGGAAAAATATCAAAACATGTTTATATAGGATTGATCAGTACTTTGCTAAGGATGAAACTCCTCTCAATCAGAGAGTGAGACTAGTTGCTATGAATTTAGATGATGATGCCCTAGTTTGGCATCAATCCTATCTGAAATGTAGAAATTTACCTACACTGCCTACTTGGGATTAATATATCTCGGAATTAATTGAAACATTCGGTGAGGAATTTGCTGATCTTATGCTAGAACTCAAGCAGCTACGGCAAACTGGTACTGTGAGGGAATTCCAGTTTGCATTTGATAGGTTACTAGCACAGTGTAGTTTAATTGTTGAACAAGCTATTTCCTATTTCTTAGGAGGTTTGAAGGAAGATCAGCTCCATTCTTGAGATGCATGAACCTAAATCATTATCCAAAACTTACAGGTTAGCTAGGTTAGCAGAATCAACCTTAGGTGCTAATGTTAGAACCTTAAAGTAGGCCTCATCTGGGGATGCTTTTCAGCTAGGAAGCATATGTATGACAATCCAGGTCTCAAGAGTCACCAGTATCACCAGCACACACATTCACCCAAATTGAGTTCACCTGTTAATTCCACCTCTATTGTTCCTAAAACAACGAGAACTATCTCTCCTATTGAGATGCAAAGTAGGAGAGCTCAAGGTCTTTGTTACTTCTGTGATGATAAGTTTTCTCCTGGGAATAAATGTACCCTCAATGTTTGTTTTGGAGTTAAAAGTTCCTGAGAATGAACTTACTGATAGTGGTAATAGTAGCAGTGAGACTGATTCACCAAGTGAGGAGTGGTCATCTCCTAGAAGTGAGCAGCATTTCATCTTCTTGTGTGCTATAACAGGAATTCAAGGTTCTCAAATCATCTATGTTACTGGTTATAGTGACAATGTAACCTATTCAAATTTAATTGGATGGAGGTAGTACACATAACTTCATTGACTCTGAATTAGCCAAGAGGTTGGGATGCACTGTGGTTCTAACCAAGGTGGGATATGTCAGCCTAGGTAACAACATAATGGAAGTGACTTCTGGTATAGTTAGGAATTTCCAATGGATGTTAGAAGGTACAACATATGAATCTGACTTGATTGTATTTCCAGTTGGGAAGTATGATTTGGTCCTGGGTGCCTTATGGATGAGAACTCTAGGTCTAGTGATGATGGACAATTCTGCCCTTACCATGACCTATAACTATTTGAGTAAACATCATATCTTTGAATGGTGTTTTTTATGCTTGCAGACTATCAAGACCAAAGGTTGTTAACAAGTCCAATGGGGAAGAAGTGGAACTCTTCATACTACATGTCATGGTTGACCAACCACAACCTATTAAGTTGCATGCACTCCACATTCCAAAGATGAGGCAGTACCACAACTTCTTCATGATCTTCTCAGCACTTACATGGAAATATTATCTGAACCAACTGCCCTGCCTCCTAAAAGAGGTGTTTTCGACCATAAGATCCCATTGAAACCTGGTCTAAACCAGTTGACATTAGACCTTATAGGTATTCTTCGATGAATAAGGACATTATTGAGAAGTTAGTGAAAGAAATATTGCATCAAGGGGTGATCCAATATAGTAATAGTCCATTCTCATCACTTGTGGTAGTGGTGGGAAAAAGGATGGTACATGGAGATTGTATGTGGACTATAGATAACTAAGCCGATGCACAATCAAGGACAAGTTTCCTATTCCCATTATAGATGACTTACTTGACGAACTAACTAGTGCCACACTCTTTTCTAAAATTAACCTTAAGTCTGGGTATCATCAAATCAGAATGATGCCTGAGGATGTTCCCAAGACTGCCTTCAAGACTCACATAGGCCACTATGAATATTTAGTCATGCCATTTGGGCTGACAAATGCACCCTCTACATTTCAATGTTTGATGAACCACTTGTTTCAACCTTTCATGAGGAGATTTATGTTGGCCTTTTTTGATGACATCTTAGTGTACAACTTGACTTTAGTAGACCAAGTTCAGCATTTACCATAGGTATTTGAGGTTATGGTGCATCACATGCTATTGGCCAAGAGGTCCAAGTGTGTGTTTGGTGTTCCTAGTGTTGAATACTTGGGGCATTTTATTTCTGCTCAAGGTGTGTCCACTGATCCTAAAAAGATAGCTGCAGTGCAATAGTGGCCTACTCCACTACTGTCAAACAACTGAGAAGCTTCCTGGGATTAGC
The DNA here is from genome assembly GCA_005239505.1 of Nicotiana paniculata. Classification (NCBI taxonomy): domain Eukaryota; kingdom Viridiplantae; phylum Streptophyta; class Magnoliopsida; order Solanales; family Solanaceae; genus Nicotiana; species Nicotiana paniculata. Next base: position 45,931 of record ML313271.1, read on the forward strand.
TGGCTATCATAGAAATTTTATCAAGGGCTATGGATTATTAGCATACCCTTGACTGAGTTGCTAAGGAAAGATAACTTCCACTGGACTATTTTTGCTGATCAAGCATTTGTTGAGCTCAAGAAAGCCCTTACTTCTGCACCAGTATTAGCGTTGCCAAACTATTCCTTACAATTTATAGTATAAATTGATGCATGTGGTGCTAGTATTGGTGTTGTCTTAATGCAATCTGATCACCCTATAACTTTCATTAGCAAAGGTCTTGCACCTAGACATGTTTCTCTTTCTATTTATGAAAAAGAACTCTTAGCTTTGGTGTTTTATATCACCAAGTGGTCTCATTACTTGCTAAGTCAGCATTTTATTGTGAGCACTGATCAAAAGGCCCTTAAGTATTTCTTAGAGCAGAAACTTCAACTGAGTCTCATATCAGGTGGTTGGCCAAACTTCTTCCCTTTAACTTTGAAGTTTCGTACAAAAGGGGAAAAGAAAACGTAGATGCTGATTCATTATCTAGAGTTCAAGGTGCTGAACTCATGTCCTTACTTATGAGTTTTATGCAGGCTGATCTTTGGAAGAAAATTCAGGATAGCTGGTATGCAGATCCTGAGCTTGCTAACCTCATTTCTTCTCTCCAACACACTCCATAAAAGCAATTTACCTGGATTAATCAACAACTTAGAAGAAAGGGCAAACTTCTGGTTGGAAATGATGCTACTCTAAGAACTAAAATTCTCACACTTTGGCATTCCTCTCCTGCTGATGAGCATTCTAGTATTGATGTTACTGCAAGGAAACTTCTCTCTTATTTCTATTGGAAGGGTTTTAGAAATGACATTGTGAATTTCATCCACATATGCATTGTCTGTCAGAGAAACAAGTATGATATTGCTGCTTCTCCTGGTCTTTTGCAGCCTCTTCCCATCCCTACTCTTCCTTGGACTCGCATTACTATGGACTTCATTGAGGGCTTACCAAAGTCTAAAGGAAAATCATTCATTTGGGTAATCATTGATAGGCTAACCAAACATGCTCACTTCCTTGCCTTATCTCACCCCTACACAGCCCAATCTTTAGTCCCTATTTTCTTAGATAACATTTTCAAGCTTCATGGTTTCCCAGCTTCAATCACAAGTGATCGGGACCCATCTTTATCAGCACCTTCTGGAAGGAATTCCTTACTGATCAGGGTGTTACTTTACAAACTTCCATTGCTTATCACCCACAAACAGATGGCCAATTAGAGGTACTTAATCGTTGCTTAGAAACATACCTACACTACTCCTGCATAGATTCACCTGCAGACTGGTCTCATTTCCTCTCCTTGGCTGAGTGGTGGTACAACACTAGCCCTCACTCTGCCATTCAAACTTCCCCTTTTGAACTCTTATATGAATACCCTCCTCCTCTTTTTTTTCCACACTTACCGGGTGATTCTGATTCTACTTCTATTGAAAAAGTTGCACTACTTCGCGAGTTCAAACTTCAGCTAGGCAAATTCCACCTTACTCGATCCCAACAAAGAATTCAAGCCCATGTTAATGCCCATAAGTATGATAAACAGTTCAAAGTGGGGGATTGAGTCTTCGTCAAACTCCAACCTTATAGACAATCCACACTTTCTCCATCCCCTTACCACAAGCTCACTTCGAGACACTTTAGTCCCTACCCTATTGTTCAAAAAATAGGTGTAGTAGCCTATAAACTCCCCCTTCCTCCTGAGGTCTTATTGCGTCCTATATTTCATATGTCTCAGCTGAAATTTTATTATGAAATCCCTCCCACTATTATTCACCCTTCTGTTGTTAATTTAGCCAGCCGGTATTGCCCTTATCCTGAAGTTGTTCTTGATCGTAGATTGATTAAAAGATGTAACAGGGTTGTCGCTCCGTGCTTGATTAAATGGACAAGCTTAGATTCTTCCTATGCTACATGGGAGTTGGCCTCTACTTTGAAAGCTCTATTTCCTTCCTTCACCCTTGAGGACAAGGGTGTTGTTCATCCGGGGGTATTGATACGAATTTTAGTGGTTAAGGGTGGAACCATTTGAATTTTAGTTGAGCTACAATGGAGGGAAAAGTAGTTAGTAATTTTCTTTCAAATTATGTAATTCCTTTTGTTGCATTTCAAATTCCAGCACTTATAAATAGAGTTTGTAATCCATACAATTATCATGTTATAAGAAAATATGAGTTCTTCTCTCCTTCTCTCTTTATCTCTGCTTCATTCTTCTTTCCTGCACATTTTTTCTCTTCTTTTACTACTGTTTCATTGGTTTATCAGCTGATACTCGACAATTGAGTATCACTCTCAAAAAAGGGAATATGCTAAAAGAAACATGTTCTAGAGTAACATCATAGGTGGTGGATAGATATCAAGTTTGAATTTGTAATATAGCCATTAGCCATAACTATTAACATTATCATATTTAAATTTTTGCTCTAACTCGAAGCTCCTAACAGATAATTCCTGTTTCCAAAATGAAGTACAACACTAATCAAAATAAAGAAAAGAAAAAGATAATTAAAATTTAAAAATAGAAATTAGCAAAATTTCCAAATGGAATGGTGTGCCAACCGTTTGGTGTTTAGTTTGTATTTTATTCCCTTTCCCAAGAATTAAAAGGAGGGAGAGTCAAAAGCCAAAATACCAAAGAAGGGAATTCACTTTTATCACCGGAATCTTCTGGGCTCTAGCCTCAACAAATTCATTTACCGTACTACAGTCTTTTTATCTATTCGTCTACGCTTCCCTCTGCTCGTTGCCTTCAGCTTTCTCTCTATCGATACAAGTGAGTTCATCTCTTATATCTTCGAAACCCTAGTTTCTGTGCAACCCAGGTTTTCTTAATTTTGTTGCACCTATCTTACTGTACTTACTAGGGTTTTCTTCTGATTCAGTTGACTGATTTGCTTGTTGTGATATTTAATCTTTAGTTTGGCGTTTTTTAATGATATATCATTTGTGATTGTGCTGATTGATTGAATTTTGTTTCACTATTTTCTATGTTCCTTTGCTTTTGTTTATGTGTGTTTAAGAGTCGATCTATTTATTGTGTGGATTGATTTGATTCTACAGATTCTTTGACGGATGGTATACCACGATAATAGAACTTACTTCAGTTTTATCTGGATTTGGGAGCCTAGCCTAGTTTGTTAGGTCAGCTCCAAAATGATAAGTTGCATTCGAATTGACAAAGTTCATAATTGTATGGGTTGACTCAGTGGGCGAGATGCCACAACTTCGAAGTTCGAGTCTCAATGGGGTAATTAAGCACCACAGTTGATCCTTACGGTGCCTAAATAAAAAAGACATTAGGAATTCTTTTGGTGAGCTGTAGGACTACCTCAATTCCTTGCTAGCACGAGGATGAATGATAAGGTTGCTCTGGTATAACCTTCTTGAGGAGGATTCAGTGTCTTGTTAGCTAAAGCTAAGCTATGCAAACGAGACAATAAGGATGTGTTTGGTACGAAGGAAAGGATGTGTTTGGTATGAAGGAAAATGTTTTCATGAAAAATGTTTTCTTGAAAAATGAGTGGTTTTATCACTTATTTTTTAAGTGAAAAACTTTTTCCGGAAAATTTTTAGTGCATGGTTAGAGAGTAGAAATTTTTTGTTAGAAAAATAATTTCTATGCTACTCTCCTCACCTCCCTTCCCCCAAATTCCCATATTTCCTGTGCTCTCCCCCACCCCCTAACTCAAATACCCAATTTTCAAGATTTTATTTTTTTCAAGAATTTTTGTTATTCTTTTAAAAATTTATACAAACCCAAAGGAACTAATGTTTCGAAGACAACATTGAAGTTTGTGCTCCATAACTAAAAAGAAAATACTCTATTTTTTGTTTAAAAAAAAGTACTCTTTCTACAACATGAAAAAAAAGTACTAATCCTATTGAAATTTTTAAAAAATTACTTTTTACTACATTATTTTGTTAAAATAAAAGAAAATATTTTTCCTACATCATGAAAAGAAAGTACTTTTTGTTGAAATGAAAGAAGATACTTTTTTTTGGATCATGAAAAAAAATACTATTGTTGAAATGAAAACGAAAGTACTTCTGTAACATGAAAAGAAAGTACTCTTAATAATATTTTTATTTAGGATGGGAGCAGGGTTTGGGTAGGGGGTGAGGGGTGGGTGGGGGTTGGTGTGGGTGGGGTGGGGGGTTGGGATGGTTTGGTGGGGGTTAGTGGAGATGGGGAATAGAGTGGGGAAGGTTGAAGAAGAGTTGGAAAATTTGATAGGGAAAACATTTTCCTTCAATTGAAGGAAAACATTTTCCAAAACATTTAAGCCAACCAAACATGAGAAAATTGGAAAATATTTTCCGGAAATTATTTTCCTTCATACCAAACACACCCTAAATGACGAATATTACAGTCTGCAGAGAGGGGTTTTCACGTCTTTATTGTTGAGTCAAGCCATGTTTGTGTGCAAAAATCATGTAAACCATGGAGTTAATTGGCATATTGATTTGACCTTGGTTGTGGTAAACTTTGAACTTCACGTATTTTTAATCATATAATCTTTGATGTTAACATGAGTGCCAACACGGTCTTGGCTTTGTTTTTTTTCTTTGGTTTAACTATCTACCAACATAGATTATCAGAACATGTTTGTCACTGCAGGTTTTTTCATCTTAGTTCAGTGAAAGTGATATTATACTTGTTAAATTGGAATTTGAGGATGTAATGTAAGCCATGGATGTCATTTGGTCAGCTCTTTGTTGCTTTCTTTTATTCTTTTGTTTTCCTTTTTGAATAGTTAAACCTTAAGAGTGCTGCTTTGCTTTTCTTCCGTTTCACTAGATCCATTGAATTCGATTCCACCAAAAACTGTCTCACTTCTCAACCTTACAGCTTGTAAAGCATTTCATTCTTCTTCGTCAAGGTTACAGTCACTGCTGGAACTTATCGAGATTCATTTGAGAAAACAAAGACAACTCTCACCCACAACAGAGTCTCATAGGGTATTCCTTGATCACCAGTTCATTTTGGTTCTGTTTTTTTTTTTCTTTTTTCTTTTTTTGGGGG
>ML313272.1:0-31819 GCA_005239505.1 Nicotiana paniculata
AGCGATACCCTCCATGTTGCATTAGGTAATTAAATTTCCCTCTGAATGGGGGATTCAACAAATAAAAGGCGATCAGCAAACCGCAAGAAATATAAACCCTGTGGTACACTACAACAAGAAAATAGAGGTGGAAGAATTACGAGATAAGGAAATCTCCCAAGCAGGTAACACTGCCCAAACGGGCATGGAAGAAATTACTACCCAAATAGGTACGGAAGGTATTATTGATGAAACAGGTACGAAAGAAAATACTTACGAGAAAGAAAATCAAGTAACCACGGAAGGTATACTATACCAAACAGAAATAGATTCCAGACCGGACGTCATTCGTGAACCGAAGGAAGATGAGCACATCAAAACAACTACGGAAGAGCTCGAAGTTGTTCCATTATCCGAACAAAAGCCTGAGCATAAAGTGTATATAGGCACGAGGCTAGACCCTGCTCGAAGAGGTAAGTTGATTGATTATTTAAAGGCTAACGTAGACTGCTTTGTGTGGTCCCACTCAGATATGACAGTCATTCCACCAGAAGTGATGACTCATAAACTAAATGAAGATCTATCCTTCGTACCTGTTAAGCAAAAGAAAAGAAATCAAGGACCATTCAAGAACCAAGTGATCGACGAAGAGGTACATAAACTCTTGAAGATTGGTTCGATACNTATCCTTTAGACGAGGAAAAAACCTCCTTTATCACGAACAGGGGGACTTATTGTTATCAAGTCATGCCTTTTGGCCTAAAAACGCTGGAGCCACCTATCAAAGGCTGGTGACCAAGATGTTCCAAAAACATCTTGGAAAGAAGATGGAAGTCTACAATGATGACATATTGGTAAAATCAACACAAGCACAAGACCATTTCCAGCATCTCTCTACTGTTTTTGATATTCTACGCAGGTATAATATGAAGTTAAATCCAGAGAAATGCGCTTTTGGAGTGCAATCAGGCAAATTTTTGTGTTTCCTTGTATCAAACAGAGGAATATAGGTAAATCCGGCTCAAATTAAAGCCATAGAGGAAATACCTGATATTTTAACAAATAAAAAGGAAGTTCAAAGACTGATAGGGAGAATAGCAGCTTTGGGTAGGTTTATTTCTAAATCTTCCGAAAAAAGTTTTAAATTCTTCTCAGTTCTCAAAAAGCAGAATCAGTTCGAATGGACTGAAGAATGTCAGCAAGCCCTCAAGAATCTGAAGATTTATCTATCGAAACCACCACTGCTTTCAAAGCCAAAAGAAGGGGAAAGATTGTACATCTACCTGGCTGTCTCAGAAATTGCTGTAAGTGCAGTATTGGTAAGAGAAGAAAAAGGTAAACAATGACCTGTCTATTATGTAAGTAAAAGTATGCTAGATGCTGAGACTAGATATCCACATATGGAAAAGTTAGCCTTAGCTTTAATAATGGCATCTAGAAAATTACGACCCTATTTTCAATGCCACCCAATCACTGTTGTGACCTCATATCCTTTAAGAAATATTCTGCATAAACAGGAATTGTCAGGAAATTAGCCAAGTGGGCCATAGAATTAAGTGAGCATGAAATAATCTATCAGCCTAGGACTGCAATTAAGTCTCAAATACTAGCTGATTTTGTTGTTGACTTTAGAAATAACATTGTATCTGAAGTAGAAAAAGAGTTACAACTTTTTAACGGTGTTAATCCAGGCCTATGGACCTTGTTCACCATTGGTTCTTCAAATATAAAATGCGCCAGCTTAGGCATAGTCTTGATATCACCCACGGGTGAAAAGACAGGCCAAGCTATAAAGTGTTATCCTATCACTAACAATGAAGTAGAGTACGAAGCTGTTATTGCAGGGCTTGAACTTGCACGGGAGCTCTCAATCGAGCAAATTGTGATCAACAGCGACTCCCACCTGGTAGTAAATCAAATACAGGGGACTTACATCGCTCGAGAGACTAGAATGCAATAGTATCTTGAAAAAGCACGAGAGCTCGTGAGACAATTCAAAACATAGAAGGTAGTGCAAATACCTAGAGAAGAAAATGCAGAAGCAGATGCACTAGTTAACCTCGCAGCAATCACAGAAGTAACAAAAAAAGACAATACAATTGTCGTTCAACAATTTCATTCAATAATAGACCAGTAAAGGAATGAGGTAACTTTCAACAACCTAACCTGGGACTGGAGAAACGAAATTCTTAATTTTTTGCAGAATGGAACCGTACCTGAAGACAGGAAAGCAGCTCAAGCACTTCGTTGCAAAGCTGCACGGTACTGCCTTATTCGCAACTCACTTTATCGCAAAATGTTCGAAGGACCCCTAGCTAAATGCCTCGGACCTAACCAAACGGTATTTGTGATGAAAGAAGTCCACAAAAGACACTGTGGAGATCACTCAAGGGCGAGATCCTTAGTGAGCCGGATACTATTGGCCTAAGATAGAAGAAGAAGCCGAGAATTTTGTATCCAAATGTGACAGATGCCAAATGTTTTCCAATAACATGCATCGACCAGCGGAATTATTACATCCAATAATATCCCCATGGCCTTTCATGAAATGGGGGATGGACATAGTGGGACCTCTTTCCACTTCTAAAGGACATGTACGGTTTTTACTCGTACTAACCGACTATTTTACAAAATGGGTAGAGGCAGAAGCGTTCAAACAAGTGCGAGAAAAGGAAGTTAAAAGCTTCTTATGGCGAAACATAATATGCCGCTTTGGAATACCAAAGGAAATCGTGTGTGATAATGGCCCACAATTCATAGGCTCGCAAATCACAGAATTCTTCGAAAGTTTGCAAATCAAGTGGATCACTTCAACGCCATACCACCCCGTGGATAATGGTCAAGCTGAGTCAACGAATAATGTCATCATCAAAAATCTAAAGAAGCGGCTAGATAAAGCCAAAGGAAACTGGCCTGATGAGTTACCAGTGGTACTATGGGCATACAAAACAACTTCTAAAATAGCCACGGGAGAAACTCCGTTCGCACTTGTTTATGGCTCAGAAGACTTAATACCTGTGGATATTGGTGAACCAAGCATAAGGTTCTCAACAGCCACGGAAGGCGAAAATGACGACGAATTAAGGACCAACCTGGACCTGCTCGAACCACGGAGAGAAGCAGCATTGATACGGATGGCAGCTCAAAAACAAATCATAGAGCGTTATTACAACCGTAAAGCTCATCTTAAAGTACCTGAGATGAGCTTTACGGTTGTAATAACGCAACCGTAAAAAGACTTGGGGGACTATACAGTATGGAAGGTTAAGACGAAGCAAAAAAGACTATAAAAAAGTCAAAAGCTCGAGCCTGAAGACCCATCTACCCAACGGGACAAGTGACACGAGCAGATTCGAAAGAAATCAAAAAATCCATCCAAATACAAAACCTAATGCAAAAAACAAAAACCTTCGAACATATTCAGGTTGAAAGGCAAAATGTTAGTCACGAGAAAGAAATGTACATCTTTATACTTATTCAAAATTGTTGTAACAACAACAGTTAGGGGTAAAAGATCATCATCAATGTACTCATTCAAAAAACCGTTCTCGAATAAAACAGTTATGGATGAAAGATCTAAATACTTGTATTTGTTCAAGAAAATGTTATCAAATAAAAACAGTTACGAATAAAAAAATATTTCTCTCGTACTTATCAGAAAATTGTTTCCAAAACAGTTGCGGGTAAAAACCCTAATCTTTATAAAAACTATTACTAGTAAAAAACAGTTGTTTCCTTGTATTAATATCGAAAAACTGTTACCTATGAAAAATAATTACGAAATACAAGAGTATATCAAATCTGTTAAACAAAAACAGTTGCAAACATGAGTTTTAGACGATAACCAAACACATGTAAAATGTCATGGAAGTTCAAACAACAAACTTTTCTTGAAAACGTGTGTAAAATTCCTATCACTCTATTGCATTATCATGAAGTCGAGACGTCTTCTTCATGTCAATTATAAAGGGAACTCTTCCATAAACTATGCCTATTATAAAAATGCACACATTTAATATGACAAGGTGCCTACTATAAAAAAGGTACGAGTAGTCTAAAGCATTCCACATGCAAAACTCAAAGGTAAAACTAAAACCTCGAAAAATGAAGCATGCAAAAGACTTAAAGAGTGAAACAGAAACTCAACAAAAGTCGAACTAATATTTATTTATTAAAACGGCTAAAACTAAGTATTAACTTATACTTATCCGTATAAAATTTTTATATACATTGTGGTGCCCCTAAGTTGTCATTTAGGGACTTAAAGGAAATCCAAATTTATCCCCGATGGGACTGGGGGTAACCACCAATTGATACAAAGAAAAAGAAAAAAAGGGATAAACCAACTAAATCCTTTCAAGAGAGGTTGACTTAAGTGGTAGAAGGAGCGGGAGCAACTGGGGATGAAGAGGCACGAGCGGCTGGAATCTCACCATCAGGTGAAGAGAGGTTATGACCCTGTTGAGCCTTCTCCATGGCTTCCTTAGTTTTGACTATTTCAGCACTAAGGTCAAAACCCTCTTGACTCATTTCCATCACTGTGTCAAGGCGAGAATTCATATACGCCCAGCTCACGTCGACAACAGCCACCTCTTCCAAATCTTCATAATCTTTTGCCCACACTTGAAGCTCTCAACCCGTCCTTCTGCGCCTCCGCAGCTTCATGGGCGGCCCTTAATGGAACAATCAACTCCTTTATAGATTGAGCTTTGTCTAAAGCCCTACTAAGATCTTCTTGAGTACGAGTGAGTGATTGCACGAGCTCACCTGAGTATTCTTCCTTCTGCCCCAACAAGTTCTTCAAGTCTTCAATCTCCTCTGAGGCACGGGACAGCTGCTCCGCGAATGAAGACTCCAGAACACTCTTATCTTTATCAGCTTGACTGCAAGAAGCCCTCTCCACTTCTAGTTCTATTGCCATAAGTCTCATCTACCGCTTCAAGGTACTCCTTTCCTCTTCTAAAGCATCCATGTCAATCCTTAGGCTATCATATTGTGCTCTCCAATTATCAACTTCTGCATGCAACTCTCTTGTCTCTTGGTCTGTGTTTGAAATCCTCTTCATAAGCTCCATGCCTATAAGGCTAATCTACAAGAAATAAACCAGTCAGATATGGTAAATTTCACATACGAGAGTCAAAGAGGATAACTTACAGCATACCTTCAAAGAGGTATGCACGACCTCATTGGCCCATGTCAGAGCACCGTGGCTAGCTAGCTTTGCTTTCTCAGTGGGACCTATCAAAGGCTTGAGCCACACTTCAGGCTCACCCGTCTTCTTGAAAAGGTTTCCCTCAGCTGGAATCTCTATTACCACTTGCCGCATCTCTCTGCTGGAAGACCCTACTTCCCTAACGAAATGCATGGAAGCAGGCAGAGATGGAACAACAACAAGCACGGAAGGTTGAGGAGCTGGAGAAGCCACGGGCAAAGAAGCAGGCACAGAAAGTTGAAGGGTTGAAGAAGTTACAGGCAAAGCAGCAGCAGAAGTTGTGATAACCAAAGGAATAGACGAAACAGCTTCTCTCAAAGAAGCGGGAAAGACATCAGCCAAAGGGACGTCATCAGGAGCAAGATCAACACCCTCATGAATAGGGGAATGTGAAACATCATCAAGGACAGGGGGCTCAATCACAGACACGGAAGGAAAGGTTAAGGCAGTAAGCTCATCATCTAAAACCATTCGCCTTCTCTGTGTCCTGTGCACTAAAGCACCATCTTCTTCTTCTACGGAACAAGACTCACTAATCTTCCTCTTCGAGATAATGTCCTGGGCTTGAGCCAAGGACATCTTCGGGATAGATGAAGCAGACACCCCACGAGCAGAGAACCCTATTAAAAAGGGAAAAAAGTTAAACGACCAGAAAAAGAGACTCGAGTAAGGAAAGAAGCAAGAACAAGAGCTTCACTTACCGTGGGTCTTTACTTGCCAACCATACCTCCCAGCGAGGTACTTCCAAGATCTTTCTTCTGAAGGAGCAACAGATAACAATTTTTCTACCCAATCACGAATACCGGAGTCATTCTCAACAGTATTCATGATTGCTGAGAGAAGAAAAAAATAGATACGGTGTTAAATAAAACATCTCAAGTCAATACAAGAAAAAGTAAAGCTAAAGCCTACTCACGTGCGCGATTCCACTTTTCAGGGAAGAGAAGATTTTATTCACCCACTAAACAAGCAGTGGGTACAACAACATACCGGAGGTACCATCCCCTATCCTTATCGTCTCCAAGGGTTACCATCACTCTTTTGCTTCTAGCAGTCAGAGTAAAAACCCCTTCACGAAATAAGGTAGGAGAGTAGAGATGAATAAGATGGTTGAAGGTAAAGGGAACCGAGGCTAAAAAAGCCAAACTCCTAAGGCATGCGACAAATCGCCACACAAGCGGGCCAACTTGTCCTAAGAAGATATTGAAAAAACGGCAAAACTCAATTATAACTGGGTCAATGGGGGGTATGAACCCTAATGTGAAAGGATACGTATAAACAAAAGAATATCCCGTCTTTTAAGACGTTATTCTTTGATTATTATTCGGAATATAGACAGGAAAGTCAGATTTCCAAAAGCACTCCCTACGAACAAGGGAAATCTGACCCTCAGTTATAAGGGTTGGATATCTTTCTACACTATCAAGAGAAGAAGATTGATCTACAAGAACTTGACTATCCCTAGCAAAAACAAACTCAGCAGGGACAATTTCATCGACTCCAGGTTCACGAAAAAGTTCGCCTCTACCTCTAGATAAAGATCGAGAAACCCTAAATCTCGGAGAAGCTGGAGATCTAGTGGAAGGAGGAGGAACTATTTGAGAAGAAGAAGAGCCCCTCGAAGGAGTGGATCCTAGACTTCTAAGTCTACCACCCCTCCGACTCCTAGTCGGAGCAGAAGATGGCGCTAAACTTTCAATATCTATTACTCTTTGAGGTTGGTTTGAAGAAGACATGTTTACAAAGGCAAAGAAGAAAGTTCTTTACAAAAGACAAAGTTAGAAAAGTGTTTCGTGGAAGCAAAGAAAAGAAAACATGTATTTATACTTGAAGACAACCGTCAAACATGAAGAAAAAGGAAAATAATGATGAAAAGTCATAATTGAAGATTTCACTTTGGAACTGGCACAACCGCAAAAAGCCCTAAAAGTTGCTTAATAAATGCAGAATCAATCCGAAAAGGACACGTGGTATGAGAATTAAATGGAAGTGACAAACGTCGCCTATGGTGCAGAGAAGGATACAATGATTCAAGGAAAATCGGCGGCAAAATATTCTCGCCATAAATGAATATCCACTTACCAAATATTAATCATTAAATATATGGTAAGTGGGGGGACTATCTGTATTGGTAAAAAAGAGTTTCACACGTAAGCCAGCTTTTGACAACTCAGCCAATCACGTGGACACAGGGAAACGCGACAGCTGGATGTGACTCCTTGAAGAGATACGGTACAAAGAGGCACGGTTGAGTAAACCCACGAACTTATCAGCCACGGAAAACTCAACTTGATCAAAATAGGAGAGAGGCACTGTCAGAATGAATCTAGACAAAGCTACAAGCAGATTCAAGGACCCACAATTGATTACTCGAACGTTATGTAACTGAACCCCAATTACCGTTATCCTTTGTAACGCCTCATTAATGTCATAATTAGTCATTAATGAGTAACCATAGCAGGAGTCCTACGTTGTAAGAATCTCCTATATAAGGGAGGGGAATACAGCTTGTAAAGGCATTTGATTCTCGAATACAATCAACTCTATTCTGCAATATTGTCTATTATTCATTTTTCTCCATTATCTTGATTATCAGTAACCCGTATTCATCTTAAAAATAAGCTTTAGTCAAAGGGTCTAATTCTTTGGTTAAACATAATCAACTCTCAAAATTTACACAAAATTTCCCCAAGACCCGAAACATCATAAGTCACAAGCTTCTAAGAATTTATCTAATTGTTCTATACATCAGTATCTAGAAGAAGTAAAAGGAAGAACAACGCAAAAGAGATAGAGGGGTATTCCGAGGTCTGCAAATGCAGGAAGATGTACCTTGAAGTTTCTGGAGCAGCAGAGAGTATGCAACTAAAAGCGAGGCCGGTAGGAGGTACCTGGATCTGCACACGAAAACATGTGCAGAAGAGTAGCATGAGTACACCACAATGGTACCCAGTAAGTGCCAAGCCTAACCTCCATCGAGTAGTGACGAGGTCAGGTCAGGCCCAATGGTAAATAATAAATAAGGCATGAGAATATACAGTATATAAGAGACTAGAATTTAACAAAAGGAGACACAGCAAAATAACAGTACAACACACAGGGGTAAACAACAAGGGATCTCCCAAGATACCGTCTCATAGTCCCGAAATAAATATGTAGGGAGAACTCCCGTGGTACCACCTCGTAGTCTCAAAAGTAAATATACAGGGAGATCTCCCGAGGTACCGCCTCGAAGTCTCAAAAGTAAATGTGCTGGGAGATATCCCGGGATACCATAGCAAACTAAATATGCAAGGGGATCTCTTGGGACACCGTCCCGTAGTCCCAAAGTAAATGCGCAGCTCAAAAAATGGGAATAACTGTTAAAGCAAGAAAACTTATCGTTTAGACTAAGTACAAGTCAAGAGAAAAAAGAACAGGAATTCACTAAGCATGCTGCACAGAGTTCAGATAAACAATTAAGACACGTATACATGTTATTCTAGGCTAACAGGATAATTACACATGCTAGTTTAACTCAATTAAGATGAAACATGTTATTACTAAGTAAAAATCAAGTTTTACAACAAATAGCATGTGTACGCGCTCTTCACCTCGCATACACGGCGCTCACATATCATAACAGTACCAAATCCTAAGGGGATTTCCCCCACACAAAGTTAGACAAGCCACTTATCTCGAACCAAGCTCAATTAATCGATAACAATGCCTTTTCCATGAATATCTGACTCCAAATGGCCCAAATCTAGCCAAAATCAATTACATACCATAAATATAACTATAAGAAATTAATCTAGTTAATGAAATCAAAGCTAAAGCAAGAAATTAGAAAATCTCCCCAAAAAGTCGACCCGGGCCCACGTCTCGGAATCGTGTGAAAGTGACAAAATATGAACGCCCATTCACTCACAAGTTCACTCGTACCAAAATTATCCAAATCCGATGTTAAAATCCCAATCAAAATCCATAATCTTAGTTGAAGAACTCCCAACCTTTTTCCCCAAATTTCACACCCAAATTCCTTAATTACATGATGAAATCAACTATAGATTAATGGAATATAACCAAAAGCGAGTTAGAAATCATTACCCCAAAGCTCCCTCTGACAAATCCTCAAAATTTTGCCTCAATCCGAGCTCTCTAGGTCTAACAATGAAAATGAATTCAAACCCTCGTGCTTAGCCTTTTCTACCCAGCGATTTCGCATATGCGGACCACCAGTCGCACCTGCGACGCCGCACCTGTGCAATTTCCCTCGCTGGTGCAGAAATGACTTAAGGGGCTGGGTCCGCATCTGCGATGAAGAGGATGCACCTGCGAGTGCGTGCCTGCGGAACCTGGTCCGCTTCTGCGGTCTCACTTCACGCATGTACTCCTTAGGCCCCGCAGATGCGGAATAAAACACCATATAAACTCAGTCGAGCCCTCGAATCACATCAAACAACGCTAAAAACAGGAGTCACCCTCCAATTCAAACTTAATGAACTTGAAACTTCAAATTTCTACAACTGATGCTGAAACCTATCAAACCACATCTGATTGACCCCAAATTTTGCACAAAAGTCATATTCAACATTACGGGTCTACTCCAACTCTCGGAATCAAAATCCGACCCCGAAAAAAGTCCACTTCTGGCCAAAATCTCCAAAAAATCGACTTTCGTCATTTCAAGCCTAAATCAGCTACAGACCTCCAATTCACATTTCGGACACGCTCATAAGTTCATAATCACCTAATGGAGCTAACGGAACCGGCAAAACTCCATTCCGGAGTCGTATTCACACAGTTCCAACTACAGTCGAAATCCTAAGACTTAAGCTTCTATTTTAGGGACTAAGTGTCCCAAATCACTTTGAGACTACAACAACAACCTCTCGGCAAGTCACATGAGCAGAAAAAATACGGGGGAAATAGTAGATAGGAGATCAAAACTATAACTCTCAAAACGACCGGCTGAGTCGTTACATTTTCGTTGCATGCGTGAGTCTATTTCGTGGTTGCCTCTATTTATAGCGTTGCGTTTGCTTTGTTTTGTATAAGGCTTTTTAAGCTTTTTGCCTTTTGAAATGAAAATACGATTTTTGTACAGGGCTATAAGCCTTTGCTTACAACAACGACTTATGGGCTTTAGGTTAATCCTTTTTTTCTGACTTAACTAATAATTAATAATATCCATTTTTAATAATTAATATTATTAAAATTATTAATATTTTTTCTAATTATATATTCAATTATTTATAAATAGAGAAGTAACTCAAAAATCAATCACAAGGGTTTAATCCGTAATAGACGTATAATTTTTTTTGCACTCAAGGCAAGATTAAAAAAAAATTAAAATTATATTTAGCGTGTGTTGACTTTTATAGATTTGAGAAGTGTTACAATTACGGAGAGTCATCAAATATAGAATGATATTAACAATTATTCTTCCACTCCTGCTGATTATTGCTTTTCTCTTCCATGAGGAAAAAAAAAGGTTATTTTCTCACCTTCTATCATGAAAGTTTCAGGTATTCTTTCTAATTTTCATAAACTTTGCCCTGCCCCTTCTCTCTATTTGCTTTATAATTCATCAAGTGTTGATCCAATCACTGGAAATCCAATTACAATATTGTCAAAATTGCAGCAGAGGAAAATGAAAATAATCTGAACTGGGATTCAATTCAGTGACACTGAAATTGCTAACTACTTTCAAAAAATTAGTTCGATCAAAAACTAAAAGGTGCGTTTCTTTTGAAACTTCTGGTCCAAATTTCTGCTTCAAATCTGATATTATTCAGTTTTTAATTTTTATTCTATTGCTTCACCTTTGTTGAACTTATTGGTTTATTCTCTCCTCTGCTAATTACTCTACTCTTTCCTCATGAGCATTTTCAATTTGCGTGTTCTAATTACTTAATTCTAGTTACCTTTGGTATATTTAAATTAGCTAAATCTTTAAGAGAGATGCAAGTGTTACCTGCCAATGCTCTTTCTTATAGAGATATTTGTACAAGTAGTTTAGAACTATACAAGTAATATTTTCAATGAGGGATAAGATTAGTAATACATCCTAATCAAGGTTCTTTCATAGTTTGCTGTTGCTGCTCAAGCTTCTCAATCAAATTAGCTTTGGCTTCCTCTGGCAAATCGTTGAATATGAATACTGATTTGTCTCCAATATCATCCTGAAATACAAAGAGAGCGAGACAGAGAGTACCCGTGAAGTGGATTAGAACATGTCACTGGAATTTTTTCTTGGGGATCTACATTGATAACTACATGATACTAGGTGGTTTTTGTTAAGCCGGGGGTCTATCGGAAACAACCTCTTTACCTTTATAGGGTAAGAGTAAGGCAGGGTACACACTACCCTTCCCAAACCCCACGTATGGGATTAAGATGGGTTTTTTGTTAAATTTGGAAAAGTAAAACGGGTAGGTATAAATAGCACAACTAAGCAAATGGATGGGATCTACCTTGATAGGTTGAGTGAACTTCCTCCCAGCAAAGATCACAAACAGTGCCATCCATGTGCTCAATAGGGTGATCTTTACTCCATCATCCATCAGACCAGTCTGTAAGCCAGAAGATACTCCTAAGATCAATTTGATAGAAAACTATTTCAACAAGAAAATATGATTTTTAGTCCCTAACACGTAGATTGAACATAGCTTTTGGACAAATAGATATTATAAAGTGAAATTGAAAATGAAAACCAGTCATATTTTCATCTCTTGACTGTTTCCTTTGTTTCTCAACTATTAGAAGGCTAGTCCAACAATCTGAGTGCTGGCCGAAAGAGGAAAAAGAAGTTTGAATTGGAGCATCTCAAGATCTTCAGGGGTAAAATACAGGAGTTGTCGTTTCCTGTCGCTGGAGGATTGAGGCTTCAATTGCAAAGCTTGGGAAAGTATATTTCAAGTTTAAAACTAAATAGCTCTATATAGAATGAAATTTTTAGGGTTAGCAGCATAGCTGCAAACTTTACCAGGTGCCCAAGTAGGAGTGAAGGGATGACAAATGTCAGAATGCCAGCCTCCAACTTTCCATAGCAAAGTCCTGTTTCAAAGATAACAAAAAATTAACTCGGAGATCCTCAAATGAGCAGACTATTTTACAGAAAGTGGAAGTTAAAGAGCAGTATAATTTGGACATACAAATAACATATCATAACTGCTCATGACAACTACAACTAAGGGACATACAGTATGTTCTTTTATTCTGAAAAGCAGAATACATTTTGTTATCTCTCCAAACCTAAAACTTGCAAACCAAGTTTATATTTGAACAACAAATCAGTTCTAGTAACCGTAGGATAATATTCTGCTGTTGTAGGTGAAATTGTGGAGATAAAATTGATGGAAAACACTCAATATCAAGGTTGCCAATTGTTTTCCACAGATATAGTTTGAGGATGATGTGAATCAGCTAATCAGTTGTCCAATTTGGTAAGTTGTTAGATTCGCCAATAATGACACCTTGTTGCCATGCACCGATCCAGACATCCTTGGTTTGATTAGATCCTTCAGATGGTAGGGCAGAGAGCAGATGATAATGTTGACTTCTCCATACAATTTCAGAAGCTTCTTGTAGGGAGCAATACAAAGTTCAATGTTCTCTTATATCTTTTTTGCATCCTCAACTACCAGCCTTGTTAATTAGCTTAAGTATAAGATTTCTGATCTTATAAGTGATCATCACCTCAGCATTATGAAGTCCTTTTAGTTTAACTTATCATTATTTTGTACTAGTTTTTAATAAAGCACTTTTTTAAGAATGGTAACACTTGTATATATCGACAAGCATAAAGGGGATGTTGTATCCCCGGTACATATTCCGAAAAGAGCAAAAACAACTAACTAAACATGCCTTGTTCATCTTACAAGGATTCTAAAATGTCTAGTATGGATTCATCATCACTTAGATAGCTTTCTTTACACAAAAAATGAAAAAGCAGTATATAATCCAACTTCATCTTGCACACAATGTGTTGCCTAGTGGTCAATGAACCGGGTGAGAACCATCAGGTCTCAAGTTCAAATCCCAGCGGAGGCAAAAAATACTAGGTGATTTCTTCTCATCTATACAAGCCTTGGTGGATAGAGTTACCTGGTACCTGTTGCTGGCAGGAGATGACAGGTATCCCGTGGAATTAGTCGAGGTGCGCGCAAGCTGGCCCGGACACCACGGTTATCAAAAAAAATCCAACTTCATCTTTTGGATAGAACTGCTTTGTCTAAAAAACACATAGCATTCCTCTCCTTCCAGGATATTCACCAGATACAGGCTGGGATCAAATCCCACCATTTCTTCTGCCTGACATTGTTGCCCATAATTGTTCCAACACTGCAGAAGATCTATAGTTGACTGTGGCATAGTCCATCTAAGTCCAATTACTGAAAAACTAGTGCCAGAGTTGCATAGTTATTCTGCAGTGCAAAAATAAGTGGATGTTGCTCTCTGTTTCTAACTTACACAAGTAGCATCTGGAGCTCAGTGGGATTCCTCTTCTCATTAAGTTTTCCTAGGTTAAACAAGATTTCCTTGCCACCATCCAGACAAAGAAATTAACTTTGAATGGGGCCTTGACTTTCCAAATCTGTTTCCAAGGCCAGTTGGATCCTTCCTGATTGTCCCCTGTGTATTAGGGAGTAAGCTGACCTAATTGTCAAGATGTTCTTGCTGGAGCCATTCCATGTTAGTTGATCTTCGCTGTTTGTTGTCCCCTGGAACACCTCCAGCTGTTGTAGTAGTTCAGCAACTCTGACAATTTCTCCGTCATTTAATAGCCTTCATTGAAATTCCACCCATGCTGACTCCATACATCTGCTACCTTGGCTGTAGGATTTTATGTCAAGCTGAATAAATCAGGAAAGATGTCTTTGATAGGTTTATGCCCAAGTATATTGTCATTCCAAAAGGATGTCTTTTTACCATCCCCTATGTAGAATCCAAAAAGAATTTTCAAAGGTAGGCCATAGGGATCTGATAGATCTCCAGTTACTCACACCAAAAGAGGAGGTGACACTTTTAGTATACCACAAAGATACTTGTCCAATATCTGCAGTTGATAACTTGCCTCCATACAACATGTTCTTCATGGTTATACCGCCACAACCCTTTTTGACAGTAAACTTTGATTGTGCCTCCTCAAGTTTAATTGAGGGTGTTTTTAAAAACACAATCTATAATTGCATGCTAGTGTTATTTCTATCTATTTGGCCCTTAAAATCCAAAAATTTCCATCTTGAATTTCAGGTTTGGGTTGGATAAGATCTTTGAGGGTCTGTTATTTGTAACGTGAGATTCAGAGTTTTCTAACATTTCATCATGAAAGATTTCAGCTAAAAAGAACAGCAATAGATAAAGGCGAAATGGCTTCTTGGCCACTTAAACTTGTCTCAGTTTGTAAAGCCGATACATAAACTTACAGTTTTCCCATTTGAACACTCCAACTTGATGGAATGAGTACTAATAAATACATCTAGTAGAACGTGTATATCAATTGCGCTTACATGTACGACACGTCATATGCTAGACTATTTATTACTTGACATTTGTTATTTGTAGTCCCATTTTTAAATATTAAATTAGCAAAAAATAAGCTACAAATTAAAAACAGAAAAAAGAGGAAAAAAGCTGACACTTCTCTACCCATCTATCTTCCTTCTTCTCCGTTCCCCCAAAATCATAGGCAACATGTTTAAGTTTTATTTCGAAAAAGGAGATGATTGTTACAGAGTTCTTCGGGCTGCTCCATGGACAATCCAAGGCGGATGTCTTCTCATTCTTTCTCCTTTGTTCTCTGGAAATATTCCTTCTGAGTTACATTTCTGGGTTCAGGTCCACAACTTACCAACTTACTACTTCCCTCATCAGAATGCTTTCAAGATTGGTCAGTATTTGGGGAAATATATGTATGTTGGTGTTTGGAGCAGTAAGTTTCTGCTTATTCGGGTGAGATTTGACATCGCAAATCCATTGGTCACTGGATTTTGGCTCAACTCGAGCTGGGTTCGTTTCAAGTACGAAGGATTGGGTCATTTTTGCTACAAAATCATAAGATAGAAGTAAAACTACACAGTCTTCAAATCGGATATTGCTAGAATTATACTCTATGATGCTCTCTCTCCTCGCTTAAGTTGAAGAAAAGAAAGAGAGTAGTGACAAGCTAGGGGTCATTTTTTTTCCTTTTCTTTTTCAATTTTTAATTTTTTTCTATTGATTATAGTGGTTTCTTTAGTCAAATCAATGCATTCACGCGCATTTTCTGCGTGATTGACACACATTTGTCCACATCATCTAAGTCACTGTCACATAAGTTTAGTCAATGGTCAAAGTGGATTATTAGTACTCACTCCGTCAAGTTATAGTGTTCAAATGGGAAAACTGTAAGTTTGTGTATCGGCTTTGCAAACTGGCGCAAGTTTAAGTGGCCAAGAAGCCATTTCGCCATAGATAAATAATAAGCAAACTCAATTGGCCTCATAACTGCATGTTTATAAAGATGTAACCAAAAACCTAACCTTCCTTGAAGACAAGTCCTGTCAATGCTGCAAATAGTGGTCCGACAAACCAAACAGTTGTTTGATTCTCGATAACATATTGAACTAAATTCATGTCAGCCGATTGAGCAAGGGTAAAATATGTTGCCAATGAACCGAGAGCGCCCAACAACCATAAAGCTTGAAGAGTACGTTTAATTTCAGTCACATAAATGTGAATAAGATATAATGACAGACCAAGTCCGCAAGATCCAATCGCATAAAATAAATCAAGATTTCTCCCAATCAAGTTGCTCAAGACTGAATCATTGGGAAGCAAAGCCGTAGAAGATGCAAGAACAAATGATGCAGCCGCAGTTACTAATCCTGATCTATATAAAATTACCTGCAAAATTGATATGCATCATCGAAAGTTAGCTATATGATTGTTGATAAAAGTAATATGTGACAAAATATTTTGCATTCATTATTTGTTTTGATTTGCAAAATTCATTCAGGAAGAATCCCATTCTTCATTAACATTATGAAAATGGATGCTCACCGATTTCAGTCTATTAGATAGCTAAATTGTGGCGTCACTAACAAAGTGAGCTAGGGACGTTGATCAACTGCACTATGCCTAAATTCTGATATAACACCGATACCGAGATAACTAATTGTATAAGTTTCTCCTTTAACTTGGAGCAACAGTGTGGTGGAACGAACTAGAATAGAACAACTCAAGAAGTAGGTGCAAATGGTTTTACCTCTCGAATATCGGCGTCTTCAATAGTCCAAGGGCCATAAACCCCTTGATAAACTGTACGTTCGGTCGTCTGGGACTGTGACTCTCCCAGCGCCCTGCACTTGCCGTCAAAGTTCGATTTTGTAATTATGGGTTTGCATCGTAATTGAGGCCTCGCTTTTATAATTGGATTTGGTGCCGAGATTATGAAAAGTGAACGTGAAATGGATGCTGACGCCGTTCCTGAATTCATGCTCCGACTTTTTTTTATGTTTCTGAAGTTCTGCTACCTGTACGAAACTATAGATCTCTAAAACGCAATCACCAATTCCACTTATTATTCTGGTTTGTTAAATCCACAACCAAATGAGAATGTGCGGATGTGTGAATAAGAGGAACGAATATATAATGTTTACCACTATTATGATCCAAACCTTGTTTTTAAAAGAACCTCTTTCTTGATAGTATTATGAATATGAATTTATTATCCAGGGAATTTTTTGCGCTTCGCGCGTTTGTGGAAAAATACCATTAAATTTAGGAATGATCGTTTGATAAATCTACTCATATTATAAATCTACTTTGGAAGAGATAATATCTTTCAATTATATAAATAAAGAAGAAGTGATGATTCATATCGCCAATCCTGACTTTGTACTTTGTTTGGGACTGAGGCATAGTTGTTGTCACACCATTTTTTTACCATAACACCTTTGAAAGAGAGATAAAATAATTTGTAAAGCTCAAAGTGTTTTCAACAGAAAGCGACGAAAGTTGTATTTCAAAGTATTTTCAGAGTCGCCACTTGACATTTGGTTTCAGTGTGCCAAGTCACCGTTTTTAAAAAAAAAATTGACTTTTCCCCTTTAAAACACATTTAGACTCTAAAACATAGTTTGCACCATAAATTCCAAATAAGGGGTTCATTTGACGGGAGAAGGTATTGGCATTCCCCAAGTCCCATGAAACACATGGTTGCGTCTATGATGTAGTTGGCTTTTAACAATACTCTAATTAATCCATGGCAACTAACTAATTAAGCAGCATTAGGAAAATTAATAGTCAAGTAACATAAACAGAACAATTAAACAAGGGAAAGGCATGCTTACACAGAAGACACAACAACAACAACAACTACTACACAGTAAAGTCTTACAAAGTGGGGTCTGGGGAGGGTAATATGTACACAGTCCTTAGCCCCACCCGAAAGGGCAGAGAGGCCATGCTAACACAGAAGAGTTACAATTAAATAATCTAGCACGGCCTACAATCTATTAACTGATAATAACCCAACGTGTATTCAACCAAGGAAGATTCAATCAACAACTCAAGTAATTATCATATCTGACTCAATTAAAATAACACGCAATAAACATAATCAAAACAGAGTCAAAGGAAGAATGGACCTCAAGGTGCGACAACTTGTCCACTACAGCAAGTGGTACGAACGAGCAGGAACTCAGCTGGACTAAGAGGCCAAATTGACTCTGTCTGTTGATGACCCAATGCTTATATGGTATTAATTATTTGATTGTGTTTACCCGGTGTAGCACGTTAGTGAATCAGTTCCGGCAAAAAGGACAACGGTGGTTTTGGTGATTAACGGCGAAATGGGTGGAGCTACGGTTGGGATCTGCAACAGAAGCTATGGTGTGAGTTTGAACTTTGGAAAATTCTTGAAGAAAGGTTTATCCCCCAAAGCGTGTGGTCTCCTTTCATTTCTTGCTTTTTCCTATTGCTTTTTTCCGTTTTCTTCCTTTTTTTTTTTTTTGTTTTATTGTTAATTATCTAAACTAATAGGACATTAAAAGAAAGAAACAAAATAATTATATTTAAAAATCTAAATATTTTATTAAAGGCCTACACCTTAAAAGACTAAGTGAAAATATTTTTGAAAATTATAGTTTATATAAAATAATATATTGTGACATTTGTTTAGTGAAGAAAAGGGAAAAAACGTACAGGTAAACTTTCTTTTAATTATATTCTTGGTGTGGCATTAAACACACGATATTGAATGGGGCTTTGGCTACTAGATCTCAACAAGAAGAAAAATTAAATGTAATTGTGGCTGAGAAGTTACTTATATATGGGGCATTTGCATCTATATTCGTTTTTTGGGTCACGTTTTAATTTATACTTGCTTTGCTAAAAAAATTATAAGCGTACTCACTTTTCGCTAACTTCAGGCATACGGACCTGAGTAGCAAAAATTTTTGCATGAAGTATAGCAAAACTTTAGATATTTTTGCATGAAGTTTGGCCTGACTTGCAAAGGCAATCACGCAAACTTCAGTTCATAGTGCAAATGACAAACTTCAGTTCAATAAAACAACAACATATGTTAGCTGAAGTTTTTGTTTGTAATTGCTGAACTTCAACACTCTAGTAGCTGAAGCTTTATTATGTATTAGCTTTACTTCAGCCTGTTTTAGCTGAAGTTTTGTTCTGTATTTGCTGAAGTTCAGCATGTTTTAGCTGAAGTTTTGTTATGTATTTGCTGAACTTCAGCATGCTTTAGCTGAAGCTATGTTCTGCTTGTGATGAACTTGAGGGCTGAAGTTTGTTTTGTATTTGCTGAACTTCAGGTTTTTGTTTATGTTTGTTGAACTTCAGCATTCTTAAAGCTGAAGTTTTAAAACACAATAAATTTAATAGATCATGATTAGCAGTGATTGATGTTGTTCATTTCAAAGATTAAAGAATGAAAAATATTTTCAACATAAAAATAATTTACTACAGATAAATTAGAACCAAAAACCAATATGCATATAAAGCTAAAATATGTCATAGGTTAAATTATTGTGAATAAGACCAAACTGAACATAATGGGACAATCAGATATATATATGAATCATCAGGCTAGAACACATAACAATATCTCAATCTTCAGTATTTAAAAAACGAAGGAGGAGAAGGAGGAGTAGAAAGAGGTTTGGAGTTGCTTGATCAGCGAGTACAAGTTAAAATTTTATTAAAAAGTGGGTAGAATTAAATGGAGGCGACCAAATACGGCGCCCCGTGCAATTTTTACCTTATATATACGTAAAAATTGGTCTTTTACTTATATATAGAAATTTATGTATTCTCTACCAATTTAAATGAAATCGAATCATCGCTATTCTGAAACGATGTATAAGTTCATCAATTCTACGTACAATCTCTAGAGTCATAACTTGCTTCAATTTGATCAAGTAAAATTTCTTCCCTTTGGTTGATTGAAATCTATTATTAAAAAAAATTACATTTTGTACTAGATATTAAAAAAATTAAATTCACAATAACAACATAGAATAATAAAATAGACAATAGATGTAATGAGAAAAAGACAATTATCTTTATTTCTTCCATGTATTCAAATGTGTACAATATGATGCCCAAATCCTCTATTTATAGGATGATATTTAGGTATTATAAAGGGGTGTCATGAACAGTACCCTCACATCCAAATAGATTATCTGAACAACGAACCATGCCCTGCATTTGTATAACCAACATAACTTTGACAATATTTGTTAGAATAAATGAATCTATATCAAAGACTTTTTTTTGCAATACACTAATAGTATTTTAATATCTCCACATAGGAGTTCAACTATATCTCACTAGCATATTGTTATATTCATTGTTCTAGCAAGATACATTAGTGCACCAATTGCACTAGACATAAAAACAAATTACGTACACCATGATTGGTCTAATCCACATAAGGATTTGATGGAGCTTTATTTAATAAGGTTCTTGGGAACCTTAATATGCTTCAGAATAATTTAAATGCTTCAAGAATTTTCATTATACGCATATCAAATGTATTGTCAAAATTAAAACCTGAAAACGATTTCATACACCACATGATTAACATATCTCCATATAATTAATGTCAGGATATTTACGAAATATCTTGTGCCACAAGTCGTCTTTATTTCTATCGACTTGATTTTTTATTTTACTTTCAGGTGTTGGGACTATCCGTCCAACTTCACATTTTTTAGGTGAAGTCAATTTTCATTGTGTATTTTTCATTCGGCCAATCATTTATTTGTCCAAATTCCATGACAGATTTGAGCTTAAGATCTTCGACAATATTAATAATATTGAGCGTTATATTATATCAACAATACGATGATCATTTACTTCGGTTCCATCATCACACAATAAATACATAACTTATCTAGATCTCATTATTTTCAGGTACCTGAGCCTCTTTCATGAGGTCTTTTTTTTTTGTTTTTAAACGATTACTTTATATTATAACAAAATTATATAGGGAGAGGCTACTCTTTGGTAGCGTTACATAAACTTCGGGAGCTAGAAGGGGGTGCACTATTGTGCTTAGTGATATTAGTACTAGGTTTACAAAATGAGTAGTGTGTATTCCATGAAGAAGACGACCTGTGAGTTGTGTTTCTAGTGGATGGTGTTTCCCATACATGGTGAGGCCAATGATCCTTATGGCTTTGTGCTTCTTGGGTGGCTGGGATTATCCTGGGCCTTAGATGGCGTTGTTGATCCTGGTTAAGTAGATGGATAGTGAACGGTGGCGGATGTGCCAAAAAAGTGATATTGCTTCCCGTTAGTTGTGATCCAAAAAAAGCCAAACTATCTGCAACCATATTTTGCTCCCTATATATGTGGACGACTTCCGTGCTAAGCAGTTGGTGGATCAAGCACCTGCAATCATGTAACAACAGTGAGTCTTGTGTAGTTGTGCTATGGAGCATAGTGACTACCTGCTTGGCATCCATTTGGATTGACAGTGGAGTTAATTGATGGCTTGCAGCGAGTTGGAGGCCTCGTAATAGTGCCATGAATTCCGTCTCAATGACGTTCTTGGCAGAGTAGTTCCCCGCATACCCCATGATCCAATGATCTAGGTGGTTTCTGAATACTCCTCCAAGTCCGGCTTGCATGTTATTGTTTTGAAAGGCTCCATCTGTGTTTAGGGTGAAGGTGCCCATTTTTGGAGGTTGCCATTTCACATAAATGGGAAGGTGAGGGGTGGGATGTCGGGTTGTTTTTGTGTTAGTTAGGAAGTATAATTCCGTTGTTAGTTGGAGAATAATATTAGGTGAGGGTAGATGTGATTTGTTCTCAAAGTAGTTGGTGTTTCAAGTAATCAATAAATGCCACATGGCAAATGGTATAAGAGTGGCTAGTGGTATGTTATGGGGTCTGTATTTTTTTTGTTGCAAATAATTTGTTTAAGCCAAGGGTTAGTGGACATGTTGTCAACAGTGATTGAGTTTATTAGATTGAGTAGGTGTAGTTGTTTCCAACAGTAAGTTGCTTGAGTGCATGTGAAGATTATGTGTTCAATGGATTCGACTTCCATGGGACAGTGAGGGCAAGTAGTGGATATATTAATCCCTAGTTTGTTGAGGATGCTTTTGTGGGTAGTCTATTTGTCACGACCCAAATTCTCAACCTCAGGGATCGTGATGGCACCTAACACCACACTTGCTAGGCAAGCCAATGTTAGAACTCGAATAATTTATTTCCTTAATTTATTACTTAAGCACAAATAAGTAACTTCCAAAGGAACTTAATTAGAATAATTCCCAATAATAATAAAATAAAATAATAATAATAATCATTTAAATAAAACGGATCACGAACTAATTATGTAAATAACTCTAAGACTACCCCAGGGTCTGGTATCACAATTCACTAACTACTAAAGAATACTACAAATAATGGCTGAAAGAAATAGTGCGACTCTCCTGAATAATATAAAACAGTGTATGTAGAAATGGAAGAAGACTCTCGGAATCTGCAAACGCCGGCAGATATACCTCGTGTCTCCAAATGAATCGGGTGGTCGTCGTGGAATCCTCCAGTGCTGACTAGTACCTGGATCTGTACAAAAGAGCACAAAGTGTAGTATCAGTACAACCGACCTCATGTACTGAGTAAATGCCGAGCCTACCTCGGTGAAGTAGGGACGAGGCTAAGGTGGGGCTTTTAACAATAAACGTGTGATATTAATATATATATATATATATATATATATATATATATATACTATAACACAATAAAACAATTGTACACGAACATGAAAATATATCTAAGACAATAATTAAAAAAAACAGGAAGGAAATTTAAAGACATCGATTCAAATACTGCAACAATAATAAAATAACAAAACTGCCTCTTTCAGACCTCAGCTATAACCAATCCTCAAAAATCTCCAAGCTTCCAAACTTTATCTTTGAATAAAAGTAGTGCCAAAATATGAAAATAGTAATATAAAATAGAAAGTGTCAAATCTTTGTTTTTTTCAAAAAAAAAAAAACAATACAGCAAAAATAAACATTTAGCTTTTCAAATCTTTATTTTCTTTGAAAATCAGTAAAAATATAAATGTCCTCCCTTATCGCTCCTTGTTGCGGCGTGCAACCCGCTCCCACCTGTCCTCCCTTATTGCTCCTCCCTAAATATATCACCTTTATTGCTCATGTTGGGGCGTGCAACCCGATCCCACCTGTCCACCCTTATCACTCCTTGTTGCAGCGTGCAACTCGCTCCCACCAGACATATCATACCAATTTATTCATAAAGAATTTCACAAATCAGGCCAAGTCTTTCACATACTGTTATTTCCACAATTTCAAAAGGAAAATCATATAGCTCGTAAGCTTTAACCAATATCATTTCACAATAAAATCAACCAAAATATAAGTAACATCGTAACGCTGTCAATCTAGCTCAGTCTTTATATAGTATGATAAACTCAAGAGAACAGCCAACATTTTAACACACTTACAACAACAATTGAAAATAACTCAATGAAACCCAACAACCACGTGAACCTCAACATTATCGAAATGAAACCAACATGAACGTACATATATATATATATATATATATATATATATATATATATATATATATATATATATATACAATTCGTAAAAATAATGCCAAACCTCTCAACCGTTATACATATCCCAAGGTAACCAGCTCAAACAACCAATACTCTTTCCAAATAATCACAACAATATCTAACAACAGATCAACAGGACCAAATAGTCATAGAAGCAATAATGAACATATAACAATTATGTTGGGAACGGGAAGGGGAATCATGTTTAACAATTAATTTGGGTGGTACATAGATACTCGTCACTACACCTATACACCACGCCCATGCATTTCACATAGCAAACCAGTGGGGAGTCCTATTCCCTCAAGCCAAAGTTGGACCAAACACTTACCTCAATTCCGCAGGCTACTCACTGCTCAATTATTACTTTTCCTTTTGAATTCACCTCTAAATTGCTCGAATCTAATCAAAATTAACTTAATATCATTAACTAATGCTAAAGGAACTAATTTTACTGAAAAATATAATTTTTCCTAAGTTTTCTCAAAAAAAGTTAAAAACCCGACCCCGGGCCCACTTGATCTAAACTCAGGGTTCGGACCAAATTACGTTTACCCATTCACCCAAGAACCCAAATATACTATTAGTTTTGAAATCCGATTTTAATTTGATATAAAAATTCAATTTTTACAAAACTTCCTAATTCTACCCAAATTCTAGATTTTTACCATGAAAATTGTTTGTTTTTCCTTTAAAAGTGATGCAAAATAGTAAGGAATTGAAAGAACAAGGTTTGGAATTGATTACCTATGAATTAAGGATGAAGATTGTTGAAGAAAACTCATTTTTAGGGCTGGAACCTCAAAAAATTGGAGAAGAAAGGGTTCTGCCCGTTTTTAAAAAATATTTATATTAGCTGCGCTGGGCAGCTGTGCGATCGCGGGTAATTATAACCGATCGCACAGGGTAAGGAAAATTTGGGCAGTGTGTTCGCATGGGGAGGGGTGCGATCACACGGGGTATTGGCCTACCCTCCCCAGGCCTGATTTAACTCAGTGTGGTCGCGGAGAAGAAGGTGCGTTCGCACAGTGCAACCTTGGCGAAGCTATGTGATTGCACTCATTGTGTTGCGTTCGCACAGTGCAACCAACAGGGGCCTCAAATTTTACTCTGTGCGATCGCGGACTTGCCTATGCGATCGCACAGAACAAAATACCTGGACACCAGCAATGAAAAACCAGCAGTTATTTTCAAGTGTAAAACACCCCGTGGCCTATCCGAAACTCACTCGAGTCCTCGGGGCTCTAAAACAATTGTGCGCGCAAGTCTAAAAACATCACACGGACTTGCTCGTGTGATAAAATCATGAAAATAACATGTAAATCTATGAGTTAAACCTCAAAACTCATCATTTTCAACAAAAACTCTTAAAGTTCATAATTTCTCAACCGGATGTCCAAATCACGTCAAACGAACTCCGTTTTTCACCAAATTCCACAGTTAACCTTTAAATATTATAACAAAGCCGTACCAGGCTCCGGAACTAAAATACGGACCCGATACCAATGATTTCTAGCATTATTTCTTTTCTTTAATTCATGAACATTTTAGCAAAATAATTTCTTTCAAAAATTGATTTCTAAGGCTTGGGACCTCGGAATTTATTTCCGGGCATACACCCAAGTCCCATATTTTACTACGGACCTCCCGGGATCTTCGGAACACATATCCGGTTCCGTTTACTAAAAATGTTGACCAAAGTCAACTTTTATCAAATTTTAAATTCTAAAAATCACTATTTCTCATATTTCCACATAAAAGCTTTTCGGTTTCACGCCCGGACTATGCACGTTAATCGAGATATTTAATTTTAGTCTTTTTATGGTTATTAAGAATGGACGAAGTCTAATTTTATAAAATGACCCCTTGGGTCATCACACTATTGTGCTAGCTAACCATAGGAAGTGTTTAATTTTAGGAGTTGTAGTTTCCAAATCCATCCATGTGTGTTGTTGTGTACGAATTGTTGGGTAATGGCTCGATAGCACGAGCTAACAAAGAATTGTCCCGTGTGAGTTAAACCCCACCTAATGTGGTCAGGTTGGGTATCAAAGTGTGAAGTATAAAAAATATTAATTATTTGACTAATGTTGTTAGGAAAGGTGAAAGATATAGGTGAATCCTTGCCGTTATAGAGGATGAGTCCCTTATTGACTGTAATGTTGATTTCATTTTTGTTAAGAGGCCCGTAGATGAGGCTTCTAATGCTACTATTTGATGCAATCCAACTATCATGCCAGAAGTTGATGTTTGTACCACTGGTGACTTGCCATTGAAGGCCAAGTTGACAAGTGTTCCATCCCCTCATTAGATGTCTCCATACGGTAGAAGTTTTTGAGGTGGTAGATCTGTATGGTTTAATGTATTTGGAGATTAGTAGGGATTCCCAGGTGGAGGAGGGGTTGTGAAATAGGCGCCAAGCCGTACTAGCAAGTAGGGCTTCATTTTTACAACTAAGTTTTTGTATTCCAAGCCCTCCATGATCCTTAAGTGTGGTGACTTTTTCCTAAAGAGAAGATGTAATTTCCTTTTTTGAGCATTTGATCCCCATAAAAAAAATTTGGTAACTTTCTAGTTGGTTGATGATGTAAGAGGGTAGTCGAATAATTTGCATGACATGGTTACTAACAGTGTTGAGTGTAGATTTTATTAATGTAGCTCAGCCATCCATGGAGAGATGGTTGGTTTTCCAACCTGCTAGCCTAGTTTTAAAATTATCCAAAAGGAATTGGTAGTCTTTTTTTAGAGGTTTTGCTGTGAAAATAGGAAAACCTAGATATTTACCAAAGGATGATCCCTCCGGCATGCTAAAGTAAGATAGAACAAAAATTTTATCAGCTGGAGGTGTATTCTTTGAGAAGAAAATTTTTAATTTTGCAAAATTTAGTTCTTGCCCTGATTGAGTGGTGAAGAGAGTGAGGATATCAATGATTTTTATGACAACTGGCTATATTAATATGGGAGGCCAAGATAATGTCATCGGCGAAAAAAAGATGGGAAATTTGGGGACCTTCCTTATTCAAAGAGATGGGCTTCCAAATGGTGTAGTCCACAACATTGTTAATTTGAATAGAAAGTAGTTCCATACATAATATAAATAGATACGGGGAGAGAGGGTCACCTTGCCTGAAGCCACGCGTAGGGTGGAAGAATTATGTAGGGTTTTTGTTAAAAAGTATAGAGGTGGATGTGGTGGAGACACAAGACATAATGAGTGAGCTGAATTTATGAGGAAGATGAAAGTAGTGTAAGGATTTTTTAATGAAGCTCCATTCCATTTTATCAAAGGCTTTGGCTAGGTCTATTTTAATGAGCATCTTATGGTGTTTTGCCTTAAAGAAGTGTAGGTGGTGGATTAACTCTTGGACTATAAGAGCATTATCCGAAGCCCTTTTGCATGTTTGAAAAGCAGTTTAGGTGGGACTAATGAGCTTTGAAATGAGAGGTTTAAGTCGATTTACAATTAGTTTAGTAATTATTTTATATAGAGTATTTCATAGACTAATAGGTCGAAATTGAGACATATTGGTTGGACTCTTGACCTTAGGAATTAAGCAAACATAGGTACTGTTTATTTTTTGGGGAATACGGCCTTGATCAAATATATTATGGCAAAAGGTGGTAAGTGATTGGTTTATATTATGCCAAAATTTTTGATAAAAAAGTGATGGAGTCCATCTCGACCTGGGGATTTGCAAGGCTTGAATGAGTGTACTGCATTGTAAATCTCAGAGTTTGTAAGAGGCTGGGATAATAGGCCCAAGTCAACAAGGGATAATGGATTTGAGTAGTGAGTTTGGTAGTTGTATTGAGAATGGGAATGTGAGGTTGTGTATAAATCTGTATAGTAATTGAGAGCAATTAGTTGGAGCATATTGTTGTTAGTGATCCGTTCTCCGTTAGTGTCTTTTAAAGCATGAATCTTATTACGTCATCTACGTTTGAGTGTAGATAAATGAAATTTTTTTGTATTTGCGTCACCCTCATTAAGCCAATTAACACGAGATTTTAGTTTCCTGAAATCCTCTTCAAGTTTTAAAATATAATTATACTGAGTCATTAATTCATATTCTAAATTATGTAAGAAAATACTTGTAGGGTAGTGAATGGACTTTTGAATTCCGGCTAATCTAACTATAATATTATTTTTCTATGAAAAATATTACCAAAGGAATTTTTATTCCAGTGTTGAACTATTTTGTAAAATCAGTGATGGCTTCCACAATAGGGGGATTAGGGTGCCAAACGTGTTTTACTAGTCTAGGGAATTCAGGATGGGATAACCACATAGTTTCAAAGCGGAATAACGTGGTTTTTTTATGTGTACGTTTAACCAGTGATAAGAGAAGTGGACAGTGATCCGAGTGGGTTCTAGGTAAGTGGTGAACATGAGCTTCTAGGTATAGATGAAGCCATGCATCATTGGCTACTATTCGATCTAAGCGTTCCAAAATTAATGCACCTCGTCTTCTTTTGTTAGTCCAAGTGTATTTGCTGCCGGAAAAACCTAAAATCTAGGAGTTACAATAGTTAAGACAATGTAACATATTATTAGCCCTAGTATTATTTATTGAATTACCACTATATTTTTTCGTGTGAGTAAATAATATCGTTAAAATCACCACCCACGAGCCATGGGCCCTTATACTATCAGCTATAGTTTTTAGGTTTTGCCATAGTAATTGTCTAGAGCCCATATTATTACGTGCATATACTGCAGAAAATAGAAAAGGAGTTCCATTGGGGCATACCTGTAGCATGCAGTGGACTTCTTGGTTTGTAACCATAATTTCGGAGACTTGTACAAAATGATCATTCCAAAGAACTACAATACCACCTACTTGACCATCTGTCGGTTCTTGAAAGAGGTGAGTGAAAGAAAAGTCAACGTGGAGGGAATGGTGATCTTGAACATGGGTTTCTAGTAGTACTAGCAGTGGTGGCTGATAGTAGTTGAGGAGAAATATGAAATTTCTTCTAAAATCAGGGGATTGGGAATCCCTACAGTTCCAGATGATGAAGTTCATTGATCTATTACGAGATGGGGGTGGTGGGGCTGGCGATATCTCTTCCTGAGCTTGAGTCGCTGAGGGTAATGTTAGTGCTTGCCCTCGTAGTGTTGGAGTGATGATTATCGCAAATTTCCCCGCTTCCAGATTCACTGGGGGTCTCAGTTTGATCAGGCACTTGGTCACTTCGGGAGGACAATTGAGAATGATTTTTTTGCATATTGTTATTTGAGGACGGAGATGTGGCATGCATTGAGTGATACTGGTTCTGGTCGTGTCTCTCATTTCCTCCTATAAGTCTGCCAGCTCTTGTGGATTTAGAGCTTCTTGTTCGTCTGGAGTTGATGGTTGAGGACTCATCGAGGTTGAGGGTGTGAGGGATTCAAAGGGACTTATTGGAGACAGTGAGTATGATGTTGGGAGATGTATGTACTCGTGAAGCCAGGGAATCTGGGACTGGTTCTGGGGGTAAAATGGGAGGTCTGGGTAGGGATTGTAATGTTGTTGATACTCTGGAAATGGGTTCCACCAGGAGTTGATGTTGTGCACTGGCAATGTCGTCTAGTTGTATTGGCCATGGAAGTCCATTGCAATGGTCATCCCCTCCGTTATGATTTGAGCTAGGTCGTGTGGGTTCTGGATGCGGACTATGATTTCTTGACTGTTGACTATCATTGAGAAGGTTAGTGCATGGTTTTGAATGCCCATCTTCAACCATGATAGTGGGGGGTGGAAGACGTTGGGCGCTTGAGTTGTGTAGATCACTGGGAAGTAGAGGTGGTTGATTGGTGGTGGGCATTATTTCCGGATGGAGAGAGTGTAAGTAGAGTGGTCGAAATGTCATTAGAGATGGTCGAGAGTTTTGAGTGCGTAGAGGAAAGTGAGGAGTTAGAGATCTCTGCATGGTTATATTCTGAGTTTCTGGGAATGTTTTTTGTCGAAGTTAGTGATGGTGGGGAGTTTTGTAATGATTGATTGTGTGTAGGAGTATGGTTTCCAGTGTCTGGGGAGGGCACTGATGTTTGTGATTGATGGGTATGCGTAAGTGAATTGGGCTGGGCACGTGGGCTCTGGGATGCCGGATTGGTTTGGGAGTTAGGTTGAGTATCTAAGGGGGTAAGGTTAATGGGCTGGGAGTGAGGGGGTAGATGAGGACGATTGAGTGTGATATTGAATGGGCTAACAGTAGAAGGGTGATCGTGCATGTGAGAAGGATTCCTATTGGGTGATGGGGGCAGCATGTCTGACGTGTTTATTTGTGAAGGATGATTAGTGTCCAAGGAACTACTGTTTACCCTAGGTTGTGGTGAAGTAGGGTAAATATATAATGAGGAGTGGGTAAGGCAGTTAGTTGGGGCATAAGTGGGTATGGGCTTAGCAGGTGACCCGTTTTTAGTGTTAAGATTTTTGAATTGGGCTTCTACCTCTTTTAGTGGGCTTATCATTGGGCCATCCAACGTTTGGTGTAGGGTTGTGTCACTTTGGTTGAAGGTAGTATCGAGTTGATCGTATTTATTAGTTAGTGGAATTTGTTTATGATTAGCAATTGTGGCAGTGTTAATATTAATAATTTTTGAAGGAGATAAGGTAGTAGACATACCTGGGAGATGAGCGTCAGCTTCATGTTTATGTGCATGTAGTGTGGATCTAGTGGAGCTAGTGTGGGTGGATGATGTCTTCTTCGGAAAGGTGACAGTCTTACACTCCGAGGTTGTAGATGTTGTGGTGTTTGTATTGATTTCTTTACCATTAGGAGATGTCAAGTGATTTGGTTGCATGGCTTTGGATGTGTAGTGGGTAGTGACATGTCCCAGGCGTCCCCAACTGACACATAACATGTTAACTCCCTCATAGTGAATTGGTTGACGATGAGTTCCTATAAAAAGATGGGATTTTAGGGTTTGTTCCAATGGGACTTCAATGCATAATCTGGCATAACGTCCCCTTAGCGTTGAGGAGGTGCAGGTATCAACCTTAAGGAGTTTGCCTAGTTTATTTCCCACTTGGTGTAGTATATGGGAGTCATAGAATTCCGTGGGTAACTCCGGTAGTCTTGTCCAAATCTCCGTATAGGTGAGTTTTGAATTTGATGCTAGGAATTTAGGTTTCCACCTTCTAACAGAGAGAAAGTGTCCTAACACGAACCACGGTCTCTCATGCAATGCTTTTGACATGTTTTCTTTGTGTTGGTATTTAATAAGGAAAAAGTCATTGCCTAAGTCTATGAGAGCTAGAGGCTCAGTAGGTTGCCATAATTGTTGCAGTTTTTGTTTTAGTGTAATGTGTCCTATTTTCTTGCCGTATACTTTGATGATAATAGAGTGTTGCCAAGGTTGGTACAATCTATTTTTATCGTCAGTTGTTATGGAAATGAAGTTATCATACACTGAACCCTCCAATGTCTCAGCGGACATGTCAATATGGTTATGGTTTTCAAGAACTGTAGGGATTGAGGAAGCATTGGTGTGGACTAGGGCGTATAAGAAAGAAGGTTTTGTATTCTGGGTAGCTAAGGGGGAATCGATGAGCATTGTTTGTGAGTCAGTGGAGTCTAGAGTAGGTTTAGGAGGAGGAGAGGCCATTTGGTGAATGGGGAAGAACAGGGAAGAGTAGGTTTTTTAGTGAGAAGGTAGAGAGTCTCTCTCTACATCTCTCTTGTATTGATATGATGATTTGGATGATTCGTCGTGAGGTCTTATAGAGTGTTATGTCGTGGTGCTCTTCTAAAGCACTTGTCTCCTTATTATGACCATCTTTATCATTTGATCCACTCCTTCTTCAAGGAGTTTTATCTTTGGAACCGATTTGTCTATTACGCTTCATGCATGCCATAAACTCTGTCAATCATGGACGTTATTCTATTTGGAGCATTAGCAGCTGAAATATGACATTTAGTTGGGTCAGCAAATGCGTCTGACAATATTTTGTAAATGAATTATCACTTAAACTTCAAGTTCACATTTTCTTGTACGGGGATCTAGATGTATTCATGATAATTCATTCCACGTATTACTTTTTCAGCTGCCCCTTTCCTCCCCCTAATGTTGGGATCACCAACACATTTACGAACCTTCTTTGGGAACCCATCTTTGTACATTGTGGTGGCATAATTAAATCATGTAGCACATCTATATTTTTAGATGGAAATTATTTGGTTCTTGACCCTGAACCAATGGTGACAGGAAGAATTTTTCACAACTTGTTGGCTAGATGCGTACAAGTGATGTTATATATTAAATAATACATCTCATACCAAATTTCTATTTGGGAGTTTGTTCTCATAACCAATGGTATAGCTATAATTGGAGACATACAATTTCAGCTAAACCAACTTGGATTTAAACCAGCATTATCAAGATAAATCATCATAATTTATCTTTTGGAACTGTGCTCTAGTAATTTGAGCAATCAACCTTGCAAAATCCAAATTTCAAGTATATATATATATATATATATATATATATATATATATATATATATATATATATATATATATATATATATATATATATATATATATATATA